>PVKV010038428.1:0-13926 GCA_004027835.1 Alouatta palliata | reverse complement strand
TTTTTTTTTTTTTTTTTTTTTTTTTTTGTATTTTAGTAGAGATGGGGTTTCACTGTGTTGCCCAGGCTGGTCTTGAACTCCTGAGTTCAGGCAATCCGCCCATCTCAGCCTCCCAAAGTGCTAGGATTACAGGAGTAAGCCACCGTGCCTGCTGGCTAGTTAAGTTTCTCAACTGAAAATTAGAGGTTAATAGTCAAGTTTCCTAATGAAATATCACTATTCTCTTTTCTTCCAGTTCTGTAATGATTGTCTTTTAAAGAACAAGATAGAGTGCTATCAGCAAGACGGCTGACTAGAAGTCCCTGGCACTCATCCTCCTCATAACGACAGCCAGAACAACAAATAACTACATTTGGATATACCACCTCCACAACCCTATCCCCCCAACCAGGATCAGCTGGGAATCCGGAGGAATTTTGCCCTGTAGTGAAGAGATAACCAAGAATATCCCACTAACCCCCATCAAATCCTTGGACACCTACAGACCTCACCACTGTGGTCTCCTGCAGTCTTCACAGGCATTAAGCCCAGCTGAGGGAACCTCCTGTAGTCCACATATCTGTGATACCCCAAAGAGGAACCAACAGTATGCCCTGCCCTCTGTGGCTCATGAGGCTACTGTACTAGCCATCTTAAAATTGCAAGTATTTGGTGAGTATGCCCAGAACCACCCTAGCCTGGTGGACTGACACCCACAAGTCGTGCAGCAAATAGCTGCTACACCCTTTGGGACCTCCATGCTTTGGATAGGAATGTGATCTTACATGTTAACAACTTCAGCAACACCCCTAGATCTCTTCTCTGGAAGGAAACAACAGAGTGACTTCAGGAATAACTAGAGTTCACTCTCATTCTTTAAGTGCTTAAATTACCTTTAAGAAATCTCAGTCCTAGGCCAGGTACGGTGGCTCACCCCAGTAATTGCAGCACTTTAGGAGGCCAAAGCAGGAGGACTGCTTGAGTCCAGGAGTTCAAGACCAGCCTGGGCAACATAGCAAGATCCCATCTCTACAAAAAATTAAAAATTAGCCAGCATGGTGGCACATGCCTGTAGTCTTGGGAGGCTGAGGTGGGAGGATAGCTCGAGCCCAGAGTTTTAGGTTCCAGTGAGCTATGATGGCACCAATGTACTCCAGCCTAGGCAACAGAGTGCTACTCTGTCTCAAAAAAAAAAAAAAAAAAAAAGAAGAAGAAATCTAGTTCCTTCTTCGTAGTTTTTATCAGAGATTATAAAAAGTCATTTGCCCCAGCTGATTTTCCACACTTCTCTGTCTTATAAGCCTACATACACATTTATTCCTAAACCTGAAAAGAGCTTACTAACTTTAAACAAATAGAGCAGAAAACCCTGTCATGAGTGTAAAATTACTATCCCAATATAGAAAAGACAAGTGGATCCTACTCAAAATCCCTAATAAGCACTGTGTCATCCTCAATAAAATACTTGACATATCAATTTTAGTAAACTCTCTCCACAGGTCTTAAAATTTTCCTACTTTATTAGTTCATTGTATTTAAAGACTCTTAAGTAAAACTAAGTTGTAATAAATTCACTAGTATTCTGAAAGTGATTTTTCATAAAAAAAAACTATGAAACAAACCAGATATTTCTACTTATAAGAGTCATTTTAGAAAACTTAGTGAAAATCCTGAACATCGTCACAAAAAGAATATTACATTGGTGAAACGCAGCAACACGTCTCTCTCTTGTGCAATGACCATTTAATATTCATTTACCATTCCAATTGAAAACCTTAAATAATTTCTAGGACTATAATTTGGCTACACTATAATGAAATTTGAATGTGACATTATTTAGAAAGTGGAAATGGAGGAAAAAATTGGTATTTGTTCTTTTTTAAGAAAAGATTATATTCATGTTTAGATGCTAGTTTCTCCACGGACACTTAGGTTTTATTCTAAATCCCACTAGCTTCCCAAAGTAACCGGTCATCTTCAGTCATTATAATGTCAGCTTGTTGATGTTTTTGCATAATGTCCTTTCTACAAACTGGCTAAATTTTCCATTACCATAATTTTGCATAACATAGAAAAATCACCATTGTCATTTTAAGCTGACAGAAACATTCTCAGCCTGAGAAACCCAAAACTATTATAAACTTAAAATCTTCTTTAATTACTCTTTTAAAATCAAACAGAAAATTTCTCTTGGTAATGAAGGCTAAAATGTCTTAATTGCAAAAAGTGTTGTTTTTCTACAATTCCCCCCACCCTCTCAAAAAGGAATGAATAGAATGTGGACAAATGTTTGATCTGCCAACCCTAACACATCGTTTTAAAATGAACACATTGTCAAAAACTACATTGCTATACAGCTATGTAAATCATAAAGAGAAAGGCAATTCTGAAGTCCCACTGCTTGCAAGGCTATCCAGCTTAGTCTAAGAACAGAGGAACACCTATAAAGGTGGGATTTCAGTTCACTGGTCTATCTCCCAGAAAACCTGAACTGCTGAAAACAAGTCTTTCATAGTTTTTATTTACTGTTAATTAGGTAATTTTGTATTGCATTGTGTTTTCTATAATAGAGAGTAGAACAGGATAAACTAACACGATAAAATGTAGAAATGTCAAAATGATGACAATTAGTACAATGGTGGAAGGTTTTTTAAGATTCAAAAATAATTTATAAGTTGGGTTTTAAAGATTCCACATTCTTTTAAGTGAACGCTTTAATCATTCAGTTTATTTCTTGGAGGACTTAAGATCAACTTGTCAACAAGTGGGTTTTTTTTTTCAGCCTTTCCAAGATTTCCGGTACCTCATCTTTACCAGACAGCCTATTTACTGGCAGCCAATTTGCAAACATCAAATTTAAGATTACAGCTTCAGTAAAACAAGAAGAATGAAATTAAAGTTCACTTCGAGTATTTATGTTGGCATATACCAAGCAGACTACTTAAGAAAAGAATGACACTGAGGGCTCCATTTTGTCATTTCTCATGTTCTGCATGTATCTGTTTTTATATTACTTTAATCAAGAGACAAACATAATGAGTCTATAATTTAAAGTACGCAAATCTCATTACTCCTTCTTGGCTCATGTCACATATTTGCAAACTAAGAATGTGTTCCAATAAAAAAGTTAAAACAGAAACTAAAATAACAGCTTTTTAAGCTTATGTTTCATGAAACAAGAAAATAATTAAGTGGGTGCTTCCAATATACTACTGCTAGGGTCAATTTTAATATCACTGAAATCTTTAAGTTTTCTTCAAAATGTTAGGGAGAATGTTTACTGTCTCATAAAGAATTATCCAAAACTTAACATTATAATTGGCTCAAACAACTAAACCACAAACAAAAGCACCTTAAATGATATAAACAATGCCGAATTAACTTTTAATGATAACAAAATAATACTTCTATTACCTACAGAGATAATCCAATAAATACCTAATCTTTGTCTAGAACAATGGAAAATAGAAAGCCCAATAAGAAATAAAAAAATTATTCAATTTTATACTCATAATTACAAATAAATAAACCAATTTCCCATAAACCATTCTTTTAAAAAATTATCAGTTTTTCCAATTCCTTTTTTCTTTTCTTGCTTTTTTTTTTTTTTTTTTTTGTGAGACAGGATTTTACTTTGTAGTCCAGGCTGGAGTACAGTGGTGCAGTCATGGCTCACTGCAGCCTTGACTTCCTAAGCTTAAGTGATCCTCTTACCACAGCCCCCTGAGTAGCAGGGAATACAGGTATGAGCCACCATGCCCAGCTAATTTTTTTATTTTTGTCTTAGTATGTTGCCCTGGCTGGTCTTGAACTTCTGGGCTCAAGCAATCCTCCCACCTCAGTCTCCCAAAGTGCTGGGATTACAGCCATGTGAACCACTAAGCCAGTCAATTCATTTTTTGATAATAACATGTCCTTGTTTTTAAAGCTTTTGATAGCTTTATGCTTAAAATCCAATAACAAGAGCAGTAAATACTAAAGAGATATTTAAAAATTACTTCTTTCTAGTAAAGAGGCTGGGGAAAGAAAATAATGCTTTGGGAGCTTTTATAACACTTTAAAACAAATCTGACCAAGATCTGATTAGAGAAAATAATTTTCATCTCTTCTAAACACAAATATATTTTCTATTCAAATAAACCCATATGTCCATGCATTTAATGTAAAGAGACAACAATGATGATCTATCATTTTTGATCACTTACTATGTGCCAGGAACTCTGCTAAATGCATTATATTTATATTAATCCTCACAGTAGTTATAACTATTTTACATATGGGGGTGTGAGGGACAAAGAGATTAAACAATTTACTCAAGTGGTAGGAAATGGATGGAGCTGAGATTCAAACCCAGATGCCTAGTACCATGTCTGATTTCTTTTTACATACATATTTTTTATTTTATTTTATTAAAATTCAGTATTCTACATGTTCAGAGAAACCTCTCTATTAATGAATTATAGAAATGATCCCTGAAAGTATAGTCTTCCATGTCTACTTTCTGAATCAATATACAGCAGGACCTCCAATAAAATTGTTTTCTTTCAACATCATTTTGTTGTAACATTAATGAAGGAAAAAAATCAATTTCCAGCCATGGCCACAGTCTTCTGTGGAATTTGCATGACCTCCCCAGGTCTGCATGGGTATTCCTTGGGCTCTCTGGTTTCTTTCCACATCCCAAAGCTATGCGCGCTAGATGAATTGCCGTGTCTACATGGTCCCAGTCTGAATGAATGTGGTATGTGAGTGCACCCTGTAATGGAATGGCCTCCTGTCCAGGGTTGATTCCTGCCTTGTGCCCTAAGCTGCCAGGATAGCTTCAGCCACCCCCCAACCCTGAACCAGAATAAGTGGGCTGGAAAATGAATGGATACAAATGATTGCCAAATAAAAGTTAGTGGGCCAGGTGTGGTGGCTCACACCTGTAATCCCAGCACTTTGGGAGGTCGAAGCAGACAGATCACTTGAGGTCAGGAGTTCCAGACCAACCTGACCAATACAGTGAAACCCCGTCTCTGCTAAAAATACAAAAATTAGCTGGATGTGGTGGTGTGCACCTGTAGTCCCAGCTACTCGGGAGGCTGAGGCAGGAGAATCACTTGAATCCAGGAGGTAGAGGTTGCAGTGAGCCAAGATCGCACCACACTGCACTCTAGCCTGGGCAGCAGGGTGAGATTCTGTCTCAAAAAAGAAAGTAGTAAAGTATATGATAATCATACAAATGCACAATAAATGATGCAGTAAGAAGGAGCGCCACGATCTGCCACACTGGTTACTGTTGAACTGCATGGTGGCAGGAGATACACCTATTCCTCAATTTAACCCACCACCACTATGACTGCTTTCACTAAAAATTGTGTAAATAATTATCTTATTTTTATTAATCTTTCTTAAATGTATTTGCAGCCCACATTTATTTCACTGTTTAATATTTTAAGTGTTTTGAGTCTTTATTCAGAAGTTTGGTGAAGTTTTTGTGACCAGAAATATGCCATAGGAACTTAACTCTTATTTATATCAATTAACTTACCTATTTCACCTAAAGTCACAGTTTCCAAGAATCTACTAACTTAAGTGAGGACTTATACTACATTGTGTATAAAATATTCATCGTATCTGGCATAATGTCTGACACCCAGTAAGCACTAAATAAAAGTGCAACTGTTATAATAATATTTATCTCTTCTTTACTCACTCTGTGATAATTCCGGATTTCCTTTCAGATTCATCATCTTTGGAATTGAAGGTCCATACACATCCACATCTAGCAAACCAATGGCCTTGGACTGTAAATAAATAAATAAATAAAAATAAAAAGCAAAGTAAAAACACTTTATCATAAGATTGTTTCCACTCTTCTCAAAGATGAAGTATATAGCAACAGTAACCTGAGTATAGAAAATAAAACTGGAAAAATATTCCAAATCATAACCTAAACTTACAAAGCAACAGTTAAGTAAAAGAGCATAAATTGCTTAGAGTCTTTACTGATTTACTAGTATCATCTAGATAACTGACTAGAGAAATCTATCCTATATGCTCTAAATATTGTAGTTCAGGTCTCCCGTATAGTCTTAAGCAGACTAAGACCTTTTTGATCTGAACGTGAGTGTGAGAACAAATGACATGCAAACAATTTCAAAATAATGATTTGTGATGGCAAGCAAAACCCCAGAAAGACAAAGCATTAACTTTTGGAATGCCTGTCTAACACACCAAAGAAGACAAAATAAAAAAAGATCAAAGGAAACAAGGCTATAATAAAGCAAGTGAGAAATTCCGATGCAGATCTGGGATAAATGAGATGGAAGCGCCAACAAGGATACTGGCACACCTAACATACAGACAACCTCTTACCTGCAAGTCACAATTAAATACTCAACGTTAGAGGATTCAGAAACAACTAAAACTGTTTTCTTTGATGATGCATACAGCTGCTGAAGGACAGGATGCCCTGTCTGGTCTATTTGTTGGCTGTCAATTAACCAGCAGCTTAGCCAAGGAAAGGAAAACAAAAGTCACTATTCAAAAATATGTCTCTTTTTTTCTTCTTCCCCTGTCTTCTTTCTCTTTTGATAGATGAAATAAATCTGTTATTGGTTTTGTTCATCTACAAGTAAATAGATCGCTAACACAATATGTCTTAGAGTTATGTTTCATCAAGTCTTACAACTTTCCTACTACTCTCCTCATATCCTGGCAGAATAAAACTCTTAACCTCTCAACAAAACTTTTTGAAAAACTGAAGCAATCGCTCATCTTCCATGTTACCTACCTATTTCTAGACAAAAAGAAAATTACTTTTTAAATTTTGTTTTCTGGTTCCGATGAATATACAAAATAAGATAAATCTAACATTTGTGTTCCCAACTTTATGCTGAGTAAAACTGTAGTTTAAAAAATATATATATGTGTAATCCCAGAACTTTGGGAGGCCGAGATGAGCAGATCACAAGGTCAAGAAACGAAACCATCCTGGCCAACATGGTCAAACCCCATCTCTACTAAAATACAAAAATTGGCTGAGCGTGGTGGCGTGCACCTGTAGTCCCAGCTACTTGGGAAGCTGAAGCAGGAGCACTGCTTGAACCCAGGAGGAGGAGGTTGCAGTGAGCCAAGATCGCGCCACTGAACTCCAGTTTGGCGCCTGGCAAGAGAGCGAGACACTGTCTAAAAATAACAATATATATATATATGTGTGTGTGTGTGTATATACGTGTGTGTGTGTGTGTGTGTGTGTGTGTGTGTGTGTAACATCTCTTCTGTGTCTCTCGGTGTCCTCAGAGGAAAAAATGAGATTAACATATGCGTCCATGAAAATCTCAGCTTTATATAAAATAAATGAGAAAATAGGAAGGATACTTGATTTTTAATGGAATGGTGGTGTGTAAGACTTAAGTTTAATCTTAAATTTAGGTATTAGCTTTAAGAAGGGAGGAACAGTCAATGAGAAATTTGACCAATTTAACTATTTTTTAAACTACAAACAGAAGAATTTAGTTAAACTAAAACAAATTTACTATAGACAACAAGATTTTCAAATAAGGGGGCCTAAATCCTTTAGAAATATGGCTAATTGTTACTATCATATAAAATTCTGCTAATGATACAACTATCTTCCTAGAATTTTATCTCCTTTCCGTATTTTTGTGACACCTGCAAGAACTAAAAACTACCACAAAATAATAATAAATATCAATAAAAACAAAAGTTATTTTAAGATTATCTTTCTTTGTTCTTATTTATATCAATGCTGGTTTTACAATGACATGAAGGGAGTTAGGTTCTAAGTTTCAAATTGATCTTCTAACAATACCTGTCAAGTAAAGTGACAGCTTTTTAAGTTTATGTTTCCATGAAACAAGAACATAAGTAAGTGTTCTAACTAATATAAGATTGCTAGAGCCAATTTTATCATCACTAGATTTTCAAGTTTCCTTCAAAATGCTAGGAAAGATCTATCATCTATCCTGCTTCTAGAAGAAAACCAAGCTTGCCTAAAGATGAACTCTTGACATAATTATCCAAAAAAACTGAAGAGCTCCCCTAATATTTACTATAGTAAGAGTAGATTTTACATATACCTAGATGGCTACCAATATACATCATGTAAAAATTAAGAGGAGAAGGAAATTATAAGATTTTAGAGCTCTTCTGCTTCCTAGAGAAAAGAAATAACAGTAACTGACAATATTCTACATATTAGGTTCTCTGCATACTCTAAGAGACTGACCTAAATTTAGTCTCAATGCTTGCATATATCAAAAAGGAAACAAAGGGAGGAAAACATAAAGATCAGGAGGAAAAGAGAAAGAGAGCAAAGAGAAAGAGAGATTGGGGCAAAAGGATGAAAGGAAGGAGGAAGAACAGAATAAAGGGACATTAGTCAGCAAAGTTATATTAAGATGCTGGATAAACCAGCCCTCCACTGCCAGCCCTATGGACAAATCAGAACCTATCAAAACATACCATCTCAAATCACCCAGACACCAAGACTTTCCCTGATTGCATCTCCCCATTGCTTGAATTCCTTCTGGGTGCCAGGCACTTGGCTAAGCATTTTATTTACATTTTTTTCACTTACCCTCACAGCAATACTGCACGGTGGTATTATCCATACTCATGAATGAGAAAGCAAGAAGCTTACACTCAAAATGACCACTTATTTTAAAGTATTATTTCTTAAAATGAAGTAGAATGGGATTTTAAACATGAAAATACTATCCTCTTAAACCTCCAGCAGAACTTTAACAGAATCTAACTCCAAAAACTTAGATACAGAGCACACTTTTTCTTAAAGGGCCAACAATAAATGTTTTAGACCTTGAGGATCATATGATCTCTGTGGTAACTACTCAACATTACCATTGCAGCATCAAGGCAGCCATAAATAATATGTAAACAAATTAACATGGCTATGTTCCAATAAAAGTTTATGAAAACCAGCAGAATTTGGTCAACGTGTCATACTTAGTCAACATTCAATTTAGAGAGTAGTTTTTCATGATGAAGCTATTCAGTCATCCAACAATGTAATTTTATTAGAGCCAAAAGCAGGCAGGCCAGTCATCTCTTTCAGCATCAGAGAAGCTATCTCAGTAAAGATTTACTTTCTCATCCTTAATTGGCTAGCTTTTAAAAATAAAAAACCATACTTTTCAGACTATTTTACTGGAACTAAATTAGGATGTCTTGCTCAGATTTTATTTATCATGAATAAAGTCAGTGTCCATTAACAGAAACATCAAAGCACACACTAATTAAAGCATATTATACTTAGAATTGGCACAGCTACTGGACCAGTACAATTACCATTGATACAAAAATAAATTTAAACAGATTTTTCAAGTCTAGAATTCAATCATGTTCAAAAGATGCCAAATAAACTTCATTTGTTTTTCACAATTTACTCCATTATTTTTAAATAGGCTCCTATTTTAAGTATGTAAATAGTCTTCCACTTTAAATTTCCAGTTTTATACTGTTAGGAAAATAAATGAGCAAGGTAAAAGCCTATAAATAAATGTATGCAGCTGGGTGTCTAACTAGCTAAGTTTTATGAATCCTTTCCAACTTATTCCTCCTATAATAATTATATTTAGTCAAGGAAGCTCCAATTAGGATTTTCTTCAATTTCAGCCAGCCTCAAAAGAACACTCACTACAAAAGCTACCAAATATACAACAGATTTAAAAAAAAAACTATTACTAGCAAAAATCACTGTAAACTTACTATTATAAAGTGTGATCGTCATCTTTAATGTCACCATACACTTAACCTATTATGTTGGTATCTAACAATATACTCTTTTGCTGACTCTCCTACAGATCTCAAAACCTAGCAGATGACATAAAACAAGATAGATCCAAGATAACAATTAAGTTTTTTGGATTTGTTTATAATTTATAACACCCTATGGAAGTTGTAAAAGGTGGCAGAATTATTCAAGAGTGATTATACTGTTTCATTACTGCATGAAAGCTGCAATTTGAGAGCCTACACGTCCTATTTTTTTGTGTTGGATTTGAAACGCATGAACCACAGTTTTGATACTGCTTTGTTCTTCCAACAGAATTTATACTAAATAAGACTGTTAAAGCTTCATGACATGTTACTTTTTATCCATGTCTTCTGCTAATAGAACACATCAAAACAACATCTTAGAATGCTCCCACCCAGTTATTTCTAAATAAACATTCCTTTAAGACCTACCTAAAAGTTGTACTTCTATACAAGTACCCAGCTAAGACTCCCATGATTCCCTGTATATTTTATTCAATTTAACCTTGGACTTGCAGTTGGTACTTAATTCAATTTAGAAATTATTCAAGCCTCTTCTTTCTTCTCTTTCTGCCTAGCTTTAAGTCAAGCCGCCAATCATAAGAATTTCAATCTCTTATTAGAGAAAAATATAGGTTTCCAAATTCTATTAGCTAAGATTAAATAAAAACCTGATTGTCAGAAGAGCTAACGGTTAACAAGGTGATAAGAGAACAATTTCCTACTGTTTATCAAAGGACTGTCTAAATCTTCAAGTTCAATCAGGAAAAAAGAGAAACAAGAGCAGCATAAAAGAAAAAAAAATCATCTGGCTGGTTGGAACACAACCTGAAAGGAGCTCATGAAAAGTACAGAAGACCAAATGATAAACTATTAATAATTGCTCTCAAAAGAGGTAAAAAGTAGAAATGGAAGATAAATGACATAGTTTTGTTTTTTTTTTTTTTTCAGGCAGGGTCTTGTTCTGTTGCCCATGCTAGAGTGCAGTAGTGCAACTGGGGCCTTGACTTCCCTGGCTCAAGCAACAATACTCCCACCTCAGTGTTCTGAGTAACTAGGACTACAGGTACCAGCCACCATGCCCAGCATTTTTTTTTTTTTCATTTTTTGTAGGGACAGAGTCTCACCATGTTGCCCCGGCTGGTCTCAAACCCTGGGGCTCAAGCCATCCTCCTGCCTCAACCTCCCAAAGTGCTGGGTTTACAGGTGTGACCCACCACACCTAGCCAATAATCAATTTCAAATTAAAGACTCTATTTTAGAGTAGGAAGAAACCTAAGAGATCATCTTAGTCTTATAATTTTTAGTGATAAACTAAGGCTCAGAGACATTCCTGGGCCTAGGATCCCAAGTCTCTCTAAAATGTATCAAGAAACCTAACCACTCAACAATCATAAGCGACTTACATACCTCTTTCATCTCATCTCCTACTCCCCTTTTCTAATCCACTCCATACATATTACCCTCTTGCACCTTCTCAGACACACAAGGAACACCCCAGAAATAGGAATTTTGCAGTTGCTATTCCTTCAGCCAGAAATCCCGCTCCCCCAGATATCCACCTGGTCTTTTCATAACTTCCTTCAAGTCTTGATTTAAATATAACCATATAGTAAGGCATTCATTGACCACTCTATTTAAAATTGCAACTCCCTTACCACAACATTACACATTTCCTATTCCCCATCCTGCTTTTTTCTTCTTAGTATCTATATTAGTATTCAACATACTATATACACAGTTGTCTCTAGGTATCTGCAGGGGATTGGTTCCAGGACACCTCCACTCCCATACCAAAATTCTCAGACTCATATGTAAAATGGTCTAATATTTGCAGATAACCTGTACATATTCTCCCCCATACTTTAAATCATCTCTAGATTACTTATACCATACAATATACGTTTTATACAAAGGGCTATCATACTGTATTTTTATTTGTATTACTTTTTGTTACTGTATTATTTATTGAGTTTTTAAAAATATTATTGATCCACAGTTGCTTGAATCCACTGATACAAAACCAGCAGATAGGGAGGGCCAATGTACTTACCTATTGTTTACTGTCTCCTCTACTAGAATGTAAATCCCATAAGGGTAAGGATTTTTGTATGCTTTGTTCAACACTATATATCCAGAACGTAGAAGAGTAGGTAGTTATGGAGATTCCCTATTACATCCCAGAAATTCTGAATCATTAGGTCTGAGCTGCCATCCAACAAACTATATATGTAGTACTCTAGGGTATAAGATGCCCACAATGTGAAAAACAGAAATATGGATAATACAGGAAAGAGAAATGAAAATTTGCCACTAAGTTTTGGGACCAGCAGGATCATAATAACAGTAATCTACAGTAATCAATAATAACATTAAAGAGGTCCTTTTTAAAATGATTTTTTTAAAAGGTAGTAAACATTCTGCCTTATGTGTGAATAGTCAATAAATATTGCATGGGACATATACATTAAAAAATAATTCATTGCCGGGGGCGGTGGCTCACGCCTGTAATCCCAGCACTTTGGGAGGCCGAGGCAGGTGGATCACGAGGTCAAGAGATCGAGACCATTCTGGTCAACATGGTGAAACCCCGTCTCTACTAAAAACACAAAAATTAGCTGGGCATGGTGGCACGTGCCTGTAGTCCCAGCTACTCAGGAAGCTAAGGCAGGAGAATTGCTTGAACCCAGGAGGCGGAGGTTGCGGTGAGCCGAGATCGCGCCATTGCACTCCAGCCTGGGTAACAAGAGCGAAACTCCGTCTCAAAAATAATAATAATAATAATAATTCATTGTTTATCTGAAATTCAAATTTGTTATTTGCTAAATCTGACAACCCTCACCCAAGCGTTTCTTCTCAACAGGGCTCCAAGAATGATTCAGATGAAATATAAGTCAGATTGAGTTATTACTCTGCTCAAAACTCTTCACGCCACCACTCTTCCCATTTCATTCCAGTAAAAGCCAAAGTCCTTACAACCATTCACCCCACATAACCCAGCCAATTCCCCACCCCAACTCCTGCCTCCCAAACCCAGAAATTTTCATCACCTATTACTCCATTTCACTTCTTCCTCCAGAAATCACATTGACCTTATTACTATTCCTTGAATGGTATATTAGGCATGCTTCCACCTATTGGCCTTTGCCCTGGCTCTTCCTTCTCCCTGAGATACTCTTCCCTCAGATAGTCACACAGTCTACTTTCATATTCTTCTCTTCTCTGCTCAAGTGTCATCTCTTCAACGGAGACTATCATATTTTAAAATGCAAACTGGCACTAACCCTTAAGTACTACCCCTCCCCCATCTCAGTTAACTTGCATCACTTTCTAACATACTATTTAACTTACTTGTGATGTTTATTATCTATTTACTGTAAGCTCCATAAGAACAGGAATATCCCCGAGTATCCTGAACAGTAAGAATTAAATATTTGTTAAACAAAAGGGTAAGTAAATGAACTAATGAATGAATGAACAAACCTCCGTTACTCCGTAGAATTTCAGTACTGGTTACTATATGATCCCTAAGGTATCTTATAAGTTTTAACATACTATGATTTCAAGAAAGTCCCTCCTCCAATACTTCTACACTAACATTTTAAGTTATAGGACTCAAAATTAAATAATATTACTATATAATAATTATACAATAACACATAGCTTAAAAATATTCTAGTGTTAAAAAAGCAGTCACAAATTTCCTTGCAGTCTATGCCTAATCACCATTTTCTCCCAAGAAAATCTAATATCGTCTTCATTTTTCCATTGACCTAAACCCCCAAAAAAAAATAGACTTCATGAAAGAAAATCTAGTGCAAAGAATGGCTATGGTTCTATGGTAGCTTTATTAAAAACTATGGCTGGCTCGGTGGCTCACATCTGTAATCCCAGCACTTTGGGAGGCCAAGGCAGGAGGATTACTTGAGGTCAGGAGTTTGAGACCAATCTAGCCAACATGGTGAAACCTGATGTCTATTAAAACTACAAAACTTAGCCTGGAGTGGTGGCAGTGCCTGTAATCCCAGCTACTTGGGAGCCTGGGGCAGGAGAATCACTTGAACCTGGGAGGCAGAGGTTGCAGTGAGCAGAGATCGTGCCATTGCACTCCAGCCTGGGTGACAGAGCGAGAATCCATCTCAAATATATATATATATATACACA
>PVKV010038426.1:0-13930 GCA_004027835.1 Alouatta palliata | reverse complement strand
CATAACCACAGTACAACTGTCAACACCCGGAAATCCACACTGATACAGTATTACTGCTTTATCCATGGCTCCTCCTCAGCACATAACCACAGTACAACTGTCAACACCCGGAAATCCACACTGATACAGTGTTACTGCTTCATCCATGGCTCCTCCTCAGCACATAACCACAGCACAACTGTCAACACCCGGAAATCCACACTGATACAGTGTTACTGCTTCATCCATGGCTCCTCCTCAGCACATAACCACAGTACAACTGTCAACACCCAGAAATCCACACTGATACAGTATTACTGCTTCATCCATGGCCTCCTGACATTTCACCAGCTGTCCCAATCTTGTTTGTTTGTTTGAATAGCTCTAGGATCACAGGTTGCATTTAGCTGTCATGTCTCTTTGGTCTCCTTCAACCCAGACTAATTTAGTCTTTCTTTGTCTTTCATGACCTTGACATTTTTTAAGAGTATTGGCCAATTACTTTGTAGAATTTCCTTCAGTTTGGGTTTGTTTGATGTTTTCTTATGATTTGTGATTTATGCAGAGGTGGTCCTGTGTTTTTAGGAATTCATATCATGAGGCACAGAATACCAGTTTGCCCCATAAGTTGTGATGTTCATTGTTTTGTTTTTTGACACAGTCTCGCTCTGTTGTCCAGGCTGGAGTGCAGCAGTGGTGCCATCTCCACTCACTGCAGCCTCCATTTCCCAGGCTCAAGTGAGTCTCCTGCCTCAGCCTCCTCAGTAGCTGGGATTAGAGGTGCCCACCACTACGCCCGGCTAATTTTTATTTTATTTTTTTAGTAGAGACGGGGTTTTGCCATGTTGGCCAGGCTGGTCTTGAACTCCTGACCTCAGGTGATCCGCCCACCTCGGCCTCCCATAGTGCTGCGATTACAGGCGTGAGTCACTGTGCCCGGCCTGTGATGTTCATTTTTATTACTTGGCATAGATGTTGTCTCTAGTGGGTATCTCTGTTTATTAATAAGTGTTGAGAGAAACCTTGAAACTTTATCAGTATCCTTTTTCTCATCTTTCACTTACTTTCCCACCAATCAACATCGTTGCCTCAATTGTTTATTACTAAGATGATTGACAAATGATTTTTCTTTTTTTTGTTTTTTTTTGGGGGGGAGAATCTTGCTCTGTCGCCCGGGCTGGTGTGCAGTGACACAATCTTGGCTCCCTGCAACCTCTGCCTCCCAGGTTCAAGTGATTCTCCTGCCTCAGCCTTCTGAGTTGCTGTTTTGCCACCACATCCAGCTAATTTTTTTGTATTTTTAGTAGAGATGGGGTTTTACCATGTTAACCAGGCTGGTCTTAAACTCCTGACCTCAAGTGATCCATCCACCTCAACCTCCCAAAGTGCTGGGATTGCAGGCATGAGCCACCACGACTGGCCAAATGGTGATTTTTCTAACTCCATCATTTCTTCTGTGTTTGTCAGTTGGCATTCTACTTTAAGAAAAGCTTTCACTTCTCCCCACATATCTAAGTCAGCATGGACTCATGGATTTTTATATTTTATTCAGTAGGTTATAGGCACCACTGTCTCTTTTATTTTTACTTTACTTTGGAATAAGTGTACACCTACAGGAAAATTCCACAGATAGTACAGATTTCTCATGTTCCCTTCACCCAGCTCCCCTGATGTTAACATGCTATGTAGCTGCAGCAGAGCTCTCAGAACTGGCAAGTTAACGTTGGTACGACACTGCTTAGTCATCTGCAGACTGTATTTGAATTTTACCAGTTGTTTTCATTAGTGTCTGTTTTTCCTTCCAGGATTCATCATTATTATTTTAGTGCTCAAATTGTTTCTGACTTGGCCAGTGGGAACCTCTTCAAGATGGCTCTTTATCTTTTTTACATGCTGCTATCTTTTTTTTTTTTTTTTTTTTTTGAGACAGAGTTTCACTCTGTCACCCAGGCTGATGTGCAATGGCATGATCTCCACTCACTGCAGCCTCCGCCTCTGGGGTTCAAGCAATTCTCCTGCCTCAGCCTCCTGAGTAGCTGGGATTACAGGCACGTGCCATCATGCCCGGCTAATTGTTTGTGTTTTGTAGTAGGGACAGAGTTTCACCATGTTGGCCAGGCTGGTCTCAAACTCCTAACCTCAGGTGATCTGCCCGCCTCGGCCTCCCAAAGTCCTGGGATTACAGGCGTGAGCCACTGCGCCCGGCCACCTGTTTCTATATTAGAACCTGTGCATTTTATGCTGATACCTCCAAATCTAATCTAACACCATAGGGTTTATTTTAGCCTCTGCCTTTCAATGTTGGTAACTACCGTCTACACCAGTGAGAAATGTGGGTCCTTGCATGCTCGGTATATTCACTTCCTTGTTCAGTTTGCCTGTGTGTAACCACCTCCCAGCTGTGCTCAGGCCACACCTTGGCTCCCCAGCCCCACCGGCCACACCAGAGCCACATCCTCTGCCCAACAGAAGGGAAGAGGAAGGGGTGCAAATTAGTGTGGGTACCCTTGAATTAAGTTCTAGGCTGGGCGTGGTTGTTCATGCCTGTAATCCCAGCACTTTGGGAGGCTGAGGCAGGTGGATGGTTTAAGCTCAGAAGTTTGAGACCAGCCTGGGTGACGTGACAAAACCCTGTCTCTACAAAAAGAAAAGCCCACAAAAGTTAGCCAGGTGTGGTGGCGTGCACCTGTAGTCCCAGCTACTCAGAAGGCTGAGGTGGGAGGATCGCTGGAGGCTGGAGGCGGAGGTTGCAGTGAGCTATGGTTGTGCCACTGCACTCCAGCCTGGGTGACCCTGTCTCCAGAACAAAGCAAAAGTGATGTCACTTTCTGGGGATCTTCAGTTGCTTTGGCCTTGCTTACCTGCCTTGCCCTTTTCTGGCTACTGTCTTTCTCTCCTTGTGCGTCACTCTTCACATTCCAGTTAGAATATTGTTTCTGTGAGTGCTGACTGCAGGTCCCCCAGAGAAACAGCCTTGGTCATCCAGGGATAACCTGGTCTTCAGTGGTGTGTTTTTTCTTCTCACTTTAGTTTTACCCTCTACTGATACCCCTCTGCAGCAGTCTTCATTGCTAGGCCATGTAATTTATCCGTGGAACTCCCAGCAGTATTTAGGGGAAGAGGTATTTCTTTCCTTCCTTCTTTCCTTCCTTCCTCTCTCCCTCCCTCCAACCCTACCTCCCTCCTCTCCCTCCCCCCTCCTCTTCCTCCCTCCTCTACCTCCTTTCCCTTCGCTCCCCCTTCCTTCCCTCTCTCCCTTCCCTCCTTTCCTTCCCTCCCTTCCCTTCCTTCCCATCCTCCCTTCCTTCCCATCCTCCCTTCCTTCCCTTCCTTCCCTTCCTTCCTTCCCTTCCAGCAGTATCTTGCTCTGTTGTCCAGGCTGCAGTGCAGTGGTGACATTATAGCTCACTGTAACCTCAAACTCCTGGGCTCAAGTGATCCTCCTCCCTCAGCCTCCCAAGTAGCAGGGACTACAAGCACATACCACCATGCCTAGCTGATTTGTTTCCTTTTGTTTAAGAGCTAGGGATCTCACTTTGTTGCCCATGCTAGTCTCAAACCCCTGGCCTCCTCCTAGCCAGGCATGGTGATGCACGCCTGTCATCCCAGCTGCTTGGGAGGCTGAGGCAGGAGAATTGCTTGAGCCTGGGAGGTTGAGGCTGCAGTCAGCCATGATCATGCTACTGCACTTTGTCCTGGGTAATAACGCAATACCTTGTCTCAAAAAAACAGAAAAATGTGATGAGATTGGATCATCTATTCAAAACTAATGAGCCTTACTTATTCCCTTTTGGGTAACTTACATTCTTCTCTTGTGTGAAGTACTCACTACTGATTTTCGAAAGTCTCACGTGGCATCAAAGCATGCTGATGCAGGGTGAAAGATGGAAGGGAGGGGAGGCTTTCCCCAACTGGTTTATTTCTCATCTCCTCCAAAGAACAATGTCAGAAGTAACCGAGTAGACATTCTGTAGACGTTCTATGGAGTATAGATCTTTAGAGTTTTTTGAAGTGAAATTTTCTTTATGCTATGTGATTATAATTAATTTATAATCTTACTCATTGGGTTGGCTCTGAAATAGGAAACAAGTAAGTGTCTGTCTTCTAGGGGAACAGGTGAGTGATGCAAGTAAAAGCACATCAGATGTGGGAGTACAGGCACGGTGGCTCACGGCTGCCATCCCAGCACTTTGGGAGGCTGAGGAGGGTGGATCACGAGGTCAAGAGTTCAACACCAGCCTGGCCAATATGGTGAAACACCGCCTCTACTAAAAAAAGTGATAAAAATTAGCCAGGCATGGTGGCACATGCCTGTAGTCCCAACTACTTGGGAAGCTGAGGCAGGAGAATTGCTCGAACCCGGAAGGCAGAGGTTGCAGTGATCCGAGATCGCACCACTGCCCTCCAGCCTGGGCAACAGAGTGAGATTCTGTCTCAAAAACAAACAAAAAGCACATCAGAGCGCTGGTCCCTGATTTGGTTGGTGCCATCGGTTTAGAGATTAGAATCTCATGAGAAGACCCCAGGGGACTCTTTTGCCTTCAGTTCCAGGTTCTCCTCCAGCGTGCCAATCTCCATCCCCAGCCCCTAGGAATGAAGTGCGGAGATTGATGAACTAAGTCCCTATCGAGCACTAGCATGAAGATTCGCTCCACACATCAGCATGACTGGGGGCCACAGACGGCAGAACTGGCAGGCACGCCATCCCTCTCAGGGAGGGCACAACGCAGATGATTCTGCCTCCTTCACCTTTTGTGCCAACTTGAGTTTATAGAGGTGACTGGCTGGAGTGCGGTCTCAAGAAGAATCTGGAATCACAAGAAACATCAGTGGAAAGGGGGCTCCTTGTTGACTAGCATTGCCTGCTGTGGCCCAGGATGGGAGAAGATAGGTTATTTCTTGAATCTGCGGCATCCTTACACTATAGAATGGTGAATAAAGTGTCGGTGGGTTACGGGTAATAGAAGTTGCAGCTGGTGTGGGGTGAGACCTGGACTGAGGTTGAAGGGGGAGTAGACGGGTGGCGGGGAGAGCGTGTTGGCTCAGATGTCATGTAGACGCAGGCCCGGTCAGTGGCAAGCAGGGGAGCCAGTTCGAGGAACGGAGAGGTGGGAGATGAAATGGAAAGGTGGGGCAAGAGAGGTTGTGAGGAATGACGGTGGTGGCCATGAAGCTTTCCAGGGTCAGCTGACGAGATCCTTCCTGCCCTCTGACCGTCACCACAGACCTAGCCTAGCCTGAAGTTCCTTGAGGGCAGAGTGGATGCACCTGGATATCATCAACTTTCAGTACCAAAAGCACTTGAGTCAAATGTCAGTTTTCTCCTATTCCTGCTAATTGATGGTATATGTGGTTCTTGTCTTTTTCTTTCTGACCATTATATAAATACATTTTAAAACACAACTGGATTTCTATAGCCTTAAACAGCAACCTAAAAAGATGCAACATGTCAAGAGAGGTGGGAACCCCTCCCATTCTTCACACAGCACAGCTGTGCAGCCAGCAGGTACTGCAGCTCTGCTGGGTTCTCACTAGTGATGGCGCGATATGCCAGACAGTTACAGGGACGTCACAATGGGCAATGGGAGAAAAATCGCAACTCTTCCCCGTGTGGCTGGAGGCAAGTCTGGAGCTGCTCATGCCCTCTTTTTTTTTTTTCCAGAAACAGTCTTGCTCCGTTGCCCAGCCTGCAGTGCAGTGGTGCGATCTCAGCTCACTGCAACCTCCGCCTCTTGGGTTCAAGTGATTCTCCTGCCTCAGCCTCCCAAGTAGCTGGGACTACAGGCGCCTGCCACCACACCCAGCTAATTTTTGTATTTTTAGTAGGGTTAGGGTTTTGCCATATTGGCCAGGCTGGTCTCGAACTCCTGGCCTCAAGTGATCCACCTGCTTTGGCCTCCCAAAGTGCTGGGATTACAGGTGTGAGCTCCCATGCTCTTCCGATACACTTTGTTTTCCTAAGTTTTTTTACACTTGATTCTGGAAGTTCTAAGAAAAAACTGCATTGAAGGAGAAGGAAACCATTAGGATATGTTTTACAGTTTCTCTTTGTTTAGGCATCTGTCTCTTGGACACATTTAGGTTCATCATGTCTAAATATCTGCTGACATCATAACCTTTTTGTGTTTTAGGAAGTAGAGTGGTTAGAGGTATGGATCTCGGAGCCTGGCTGCTTAGTTTTGAATCCTGGCTCTCCTGTTTTCTTGCTCTACTAACGTAGACAAAGTACTCTGTCTTTCTGTACTTAGCTCTTTGAAAATGAGGATAATAATAATACATGCTGTGTAAGTTTATTGTAAAAAGTAAATGAGCTGGGCTTGGTGGCTTACATCTGTAATCCAAGCACTTTGGGAGGCCAAGGCGGATGGATCACTTGAGGTCAGGAGTTTCAGACTAGCCTGGCCAAATGTGGCAAAACCCCATCTCTACTAAAAATAAAAAAAATTAGCTGGGCGTTGCGGCGTGCACCTGTAGTCCCAGCTACTTGAGAGGCTGAGGCAGGAGAATCGCTTGAACTCTGGAGGCAGAGGTTGCAGTGAGCCAAGATCGCACTGCTGCACTCCAGCCTGGGCCAACAGAGCACGACACTGTCTCAAAACGAAAAAAAAAAAATGAAGTGAGATGATGCTTATAAAGCATGGACGTGATACCTGGTGCATCCTAAGTGTTAAGATGGTCACCGTCACTATTGAGGGCTTTGTTTGTGGAAAGGGGAAACAGTACTGCTGTGGTGGTAGGGTCCGTATTCTTACTTGAGTATTGGGGTCCAGGCTCAGCTCTGCACTAGATTCTAGGCCTTAATTTTCTCATCTTTTAGAGGGACCAGTAATGCTCTGTCTTACTTACATCAAATGTGAAAATGAAATGCCTTGAGGAGTGCAAAGCAACGCACAGATGCTACATTGTATTACTGCTGTTATTGTAGGAGTGGCGGTGGTAGTGAATGATGATATTCATTAAAATTGATCCAATTTTAATTTTAAAAGCAGCAGGAATGATTACTTGTGGCAGTAGTTTATGTACGTTACCAACAAGCACATTTGCTTTTCCTTGAAGTAAAATAACATTTTAGTTTTTTTTCCCTCCTAGGAACCTCGGAGAGCTGATAGATCGGTTTGTGGCTGATTTCAAAGCCCAGGGGCCCCCTAAGCCCAACACTGATGAAGGGGGTGCTGTGCTCCCCAGCTGCGCCGACCTCTTTGTCTACTACAAGAAGTGCATGGTGCAGTGCTCCCAGCTCAGCACTGGCGAGCCGATGATTGCCCTGACCACCATTTTCCAGAAGTACCTCCGAGAATATGCCTGGAAAATCCTCTCTGGCAACCTGCCCAAGTGAGTCCTGTTCATCATAGTGTGAGTGGTGAAGTGAGATGCAAATATACCTAAATATGGGAATCTTTAAGGAAATCCACTCTGAAGTTGTTTACTGAACCACTGGGAGTGTCAAGGAAGAAAGCACTCTTACTGAGTTCCATAGGGTCTGAAGCGATTTCCTCTGTGACATTCCACAGCTGATGAAGACCGTTAGAGGGAATGTCCACACTGGCTGCCCGTGTGGGCCAATCTTGCCCCGGTGGACGAAGGGGAACCAGTCCCATTGTACATGTATTTAATTTCCATGGATTCAACTATAGAAACTTGGCACACACAGAAAAAGTCAGGTTGTGGTGCAAATAACTGTTAAAAAGCATAAGTGGTTTCACTGAAGCCTCCTTCGGTGAGATTATGGCCCGGAGTGAGGGTGGGGGAATGAACCTGCTCTTTCCTCGTTCCGAGTAGGCCCCAAAGTCCCTCCTGTGGTGCGCACTTCTTGCCATGCTGGACAGAGCCTAGTGTTTCAAGATGGGGTAGAATTGCAGGGCGGCTGGTGCGCAGCTTCTAGTTATGGGGACTGTTGTGTCATCCTGGGACTTAGAATATTGTCATATTACTTACTATTGAAATAAGTGGATCATTCAACTAGGATTTTAGAGATTTTGATTATATGGTAGATTTCATTGTAATAGAATATGACCTAAAGTGATGCTTTTGAATTTAGTATTTGCAAATCACCCCCATGGCTAAATTTAACAATTCTGGAATTAGTTTCTGTCATGATTACTAAGATGTGTCACATATGGGAGTTTCATGTTACTTGGAAGAAAGAGAATAAAATCCCGTGCTCTATAGGAGATATGAAGTGACAGGTATGTTTTACTGGTGAGAATTTCATTGACTATGACAAAAATTATTTTAAAATTTTAACAACTTTTGTTCTGATTATCAAGATAACACAAGTTCATCATAGCTTACAAAACATAGAAAAGCATGAAGAAAAAACCAAAAATTGGCCAGGTGCAGTGGCTTAGGCCTGTAATCCCAGCATTTTGGGAGGCTGAGGCAGGAGGATCACTTGACATCAGGAGTTTGAGACAAGCCTGGTCAACATGATGAAACCTTGTTTCCACTAAAAATGCAAAAATCAGCTGGGCTGTGGTGACGTGTGCCTCCAAACCCAGCTACTCAGAAGGCTGAGGCAGGAAAATCGCTTGAACCCAGGTGGTAGAGGTTGCAGCGAGCCAAGATCGTACCACTGCCCTCCAGCCTGGGCATTGCAGGGAGACTCGTTTAAAGAAAAAAAAATTATATATAATCTCACTACCCAGGGAAGACTTAACGTTTTGGTATGTGTTTTTCCGTTCCTGATGGACGTGTAACGTTTGTGGTCTGCTGCTCTCGTTTGCTCGTTTGGCGCAATTGCGCTGCACTGCTCGTAGCTTTGTTCCCTGCTGCTACCGTTTTTAACATCATGCTGGGAGCATTTCCCTCGTCTCAACAGGAAGAAAATGGCATACTCAGCTGGGATGTTGTCAGTGCAGAGACTGTTCACAGAAATGGGGACAAGGTGAAAGGAACCCACAGAGGACTCTGAAGCATCCAGATGTGAGTGGGTAGTTGTTACTACCATAGAACTCACTGAAGAGCCGGGGCTGCCCCAAAAACCTGTAGTCACAGAAGGATGTGAGATGGATTTTGGCCTCTTTAGACATTAGGGCCTTGGGCAGGAAGCGTGTCTTTTAATTCACTTATGTACTCCTCCACAAGCACACATAAGTTCCAGTGCAGACTTTTCTTAACTGAAAGAGTCAGGGTGAGCAACCAGCTTTTGTGCTCCAGATGGTCCTAAGTAAGTTCTGCATATCAGGAGGTTCCAAGCTAAAGAGAGTGGCAGCTGAGCAGCCTTCACTTTGAATATTAGACCATCTTAGTTAATATGACTAACAACTGGCTGATGGTTAACTAAGGTCAACTAAAATAGGAATCATCTCTTCCTCTTTCTGATGGTGAGAGAGTCTAAACAGATGATAGTCAAGGTAAGGTCAGTAGGAAAAGAACTCTTTGTATGTGGATTGATTTGGGCTGTGTCCAGCCTTTACTTCCCCCTTTTCTTTGTCTTAAAATATGCAGTTTCCAGTTCAGGAAACAAATTAGAAATTCCAGGCTGACTAGTTCCTGTTCCTTTTTCTAGAACCACAACCAGCAGTGGAGGGCTGACCATCAGCAGCCTCCTCAAGGAAAAGGAGGGCTCGGAAGTAGCGAAGTTCACTCTGGAGGAGCTCTGCCTCATCTGCAGCATCCTGAGCACAGCAGAGTACTGTCTGGCCACCACTCAGCAGGTGAGCTGTCCTGGCTGCCCACTGACCACCTCCTTTCCCTGAACTCTCTGGGCTGAGGAGCTCAGTGAATAAGAAGATAAGCCCTGATAAGGCCACAGACAACCGTGGGTCAGACCAGTTGGCCTGCCACAGAGAAGAGTTCACTGTCCAGCCGTGGCTGCCCAGGCAGCCGCCTTACAGAAGGGCCTTGTGAAAAGGAGACTGGGCAAAAAAATGTGGCTGGTCTCCTCCCTGGAGTTGTGTGAACTGCTCAAAGGGCATGACCTGTTAAAAGCAGGTCAATAGCACCGTCTCCCTATGAGAAAAGCAGTAACAGACTGTCTGTAGGAGGACCCAGCCTTTGGTGAGGATGAGTCACAGCCAGTTGTTCCATGCCTAGAAGTGTTACTAAGCAGAAGCCTTTGGGCTTTTATGTGTCTTCTGAAATTTACATAGCATTTTCAGTCTGCCTAAACAAACAACCATTGTTTAAGATGCTGACGTTCAGGAACTGGGAGACAGGAAAGGGTGATGCCTCTCCTGCAGCCCCCAAATGGCAGTATTCAGCAAACTGATTTAGCAGAAGGAAGACCCATAAGAACTTTTTATTCAGCCTTAACCACGGGATTAGAAATTCCTTTTCACATTTAGTCTGGGATTCCCCTAAGGCCAAGAGAAAGAAAATAATTTGGGAACGTTCTGCTCTTCTCCCCGCTTGGTGTTTATTATTTACTGATGTCTAGATCACAGGAAGACAGTCGTACATGGTAGTTCAGATAGTACAGTGTGGAGTTCCTTGGAGCCAGAGCAAAAATACTGCAGGTCAAACAGGAAGTGTGTCCACAAAGTCTCCTGAGTTGTGCATCAGCCAGCCAGAGGCAGGGGGTAGCTGCACCCTCTGCCTGGGGCCCTGGTTATGTTGAGTTGCACAGGCGATCACCTGCCAAGGTTTGGCCTTGGAGCCTGAGAGCAATCCGTTGAGCCCCGAGCCACTCCCAGGATGAGATGGCACTATCTGTAAGGACCTCCAAGGCAGGGGTTCCAGAATTCTTTCATGATATATGCTGTTTAACTATCATGTGTTTATGCAGAAAGAAATACGTACATGTTAATACAGTTTTGAAGGTAAAAATAACCATAGTATAAATAAAAATGATCGCTCATAATCCCATCATCCTCAAATAATCATATTAGCAATTTGGGGTATTTTTTCAGTTGGTTTTCATAGACATAGTTTTGTACATTATAATCTGAGTTCATGGTTATATCCTTTTATTGTTAGTGTTGTCCATAGCATGAGCATTTGTCCTGTCATTACTGTTGTTAGAATGACATCAGTAATCAGTATAACTATCACTATAGTGGCCTCATGACCATCATTGTTTATGCTGCCTCAGATTTCACTTTTATAGATAATCCTGGCAGGGCACAGTGGCTCATGCCTGTAATCCTAGCATTGTGAGAGGCCAGGGCTGAAGGCTCGCTTGGAGCCAAGAGTCCAAGACCAGCCTGGGCAACAGACTGAGACCTGGTCTTTACAAAAAGTTTAAAAATTGGTTGAGTGTGGTGGCACGTACCTGTGGTCTCAGCTACTTGAGAAGCTGAGGTGGGAGGATTGCTTGAACCTGGGAGGTCAAAGCTGCAGTGAGCCATGATCACACCACTGCACTCCAGCCTGGGCGACAGAGTCAGACCCTGCTCTGATTTACAAAAACAATAATCCTTACAGAGAGTGAGCCATGATCACACCACTGCACTCCAGCCTGGGTGACAGAGTCAGACCCTGTCTCTAATTAAAAAAACCGATAATCCTTACAGAGAGTGAGCCATGATCACACCACTGCACTCCAGCCTGGGTGACAGAGTGACACCCCGTCTCTAATTAACAAAAACTGATAATCCTTACAGAGAGTGAGCCATGATCACACCACTGCACTCCAGCCTGGGTGACAGAGTGAGACCCTGTCTCTAATTGAAAAAAAAAAGGTAATCCTTACAAAGAATGTCTTTCTGAACATAGCATCTTAAATGTTTTGCATTAGTTTTCTAGAACAGACTCTTAGAAGTTCTAGAAATAAGTTGAAGACCATTTTGATGACTGATGATACAAGTAGTCAATTATTTTTTATTTAGTGAAAATTGTTTTTATTGATTACAAAAGTAATACAATCTTAGCATCTATTTTGTGATCTCTAAATATAATTTTCCACTAAAAGAAACCAGAGATTCCTGGAGAGACGACTAATTACAGGTCAAGGGCAGGAAAGGTACAAGATGAACCTAGAACATCATGTTATACAAAAAGCAAGAAAAATAACAGACTATTATAGTGTCATCTCACAAGGACCCAGGGAGATACAGTGGGCTGAAATGTCCCCCTGACCCCAAAGTATGTCCAAGTCCTAGGCCTTGGGACCTATAAATGTGGCCTTGTCTTTGTGAATGTAATTAGGTATCTCAAGATTGAGATCGTCCTGGATTTAGGGTTGTAGGGGGGCTTATCTAATGACTGTTGTCCTTAGGAGCGAGAGGTTTAACACACAGAGATACAGGGAAGGAGGCCATGTGAAGCAGGCAGAGGCTGGAGTCGTGCTTCTACAAGCCGAGGAACATCAAGGATTGCCAGCAAACACCCGAAGCTAGAAGAGAGGTGTGGAAGAGTTTCTTCCTCAGAACCTCCAGAAGAGGCAGGACACAGTGCCTCACGCCTATCATCCTAGCTCTTTGGAAGGCCAAGGGGGAGTAGATCACTTGAGGTCAGGAGTTTGAGACCAGCCTGGTCAACATGGCGAAATCCTGTCTCTACTAAAAGAATACAAAAATTAACTGAGTGTGGTGGCAGACGCCTTTAGTCCCAGCTACTCAGGAGGCTGAGGCAGGAGAAGCACTTGAGATTGGGAGGTAGAAGTTGCAGTGAGCCGAGATGGTGCCATTGCACCACAGCCTGGGCAACGAAGTGAGATACTGCTCAGAAAACAACAAACCAGCCAATCCTGCCAACACCTTGATGTTGGACTTCTGGCCTCCATAATTGTGAATGTTTCGGTTCTTTTTAGCCACCTACTTTGTGATGATTTGTTACAGCAGCCCTGGGAAGCTAATATAGGAGCCAACCTCAGTGTGCTACACTGGCCAAAAATGGGACAAACAGGCTGGGTGGGGAGCCCAGCCTGTAATCCTAGCACTGTGGGGGTCGAGGAGGGCAGATCATGAGGTCAGGAGTTTGAGTGAGACCAGCCTGGCCAATATGGCGAAACCCGTCTCTACTGAAAATACGAAGTGTAGCCAGGCGGGGAGGCGGGCACCTGTAATCCCAGCTACTTGGGAGGCTGAGGCGGGAGAATCACTTGAACCCAAAAGGTGGAGGTTGCAGTGATCCAAGATTGCACCAGTCAACTCCAGTCTGGGTGACAGAATGAGACTTGGTCTCAGGAAAAAAAAAAAAAAAAAGATGGCACACATAAATATCAGTGTATATCAGTGAGAGTGTTAGCTACAGTGTATTGAAAACACTAGTGTTTATCAGTGAGAGTGTTAGCTACAGTGTATGGAAAACACCAGTGTGTATCAGTGAGAGTGTTAGCTCAGTGTATTGAAAACATCAGTGTGTATCAGTGAGAGTGTTAGCTACAGTGTATGGAAAACACCAGTGTGTATCAGTGAGAGTGTTAGCTACAGTGTATTGAAAAATATCAGTTTATATTAATGCAAATATTAGCTACAGTGTATGGAAAATACCAAATGTGTTTAAATCCATTTGTTTGTAATGATTTTTCTTAATTCACTTACTGCCTTTGAAAATGCTAAGGAATCACTGGTATGAGTTGAGTACTGGTAAATAAAAACTCTTTAGCTTGCCTTTCCTATGTGACATGTCCCTCAGGAGAAACCAAATCATCAACAATGGGAAGTATCTCTTTATAGCAGAAGTTTAGCTAATAAATGAAGAAGAAAATATAGAATTACAATTTTTTTTTTTTTTTTTGAGATGGAATTTTGCTCTGTCACCCAGGCTAGAGTGCAGTGGCATGATCTTGGCTCACTGGAACCTCCACCTCCAGGTTCATGCGATTCTCTTGCCTCAGCCTCTTGAGTAGCTGGGATTATAGGTGCCCGCCACCATGCCCGGATTTTTTTTTTTTTTTTTTTGAGACGGAGGCTTGCTCTGTCACCCAGGCTGGAGTGCAGTGACGTGATCTCAGCTCACTGCAACCTCCACCTCCCAGGTTCAAGTGATTCTCCTGCCTTAGCCTCCTGAGGAGCTGGGATTATAGGCATGTCACGCCTGGCTAATTTCATATTTTTAGTAGAGACAG
>PVKV010038425.1:0-13929 GCA_004027835.1 Alouatta palliata | reverse complement strand
TTTCTTTTTTTTTTTTTTTTTTTTTTTTTTTTGGACATGGAGTCTTGCTCTGTCGCCAGGCTGGAGTGCAGTGGCGCAGTCTCGGCTCACTGCAATCTCCACCTCCCGGGTTCAAGCGATTCTTCCGCCTCAGCCTCCCGAGTAGCTGGGACCACAGGCACGTGCCACCATGCCCAGCTATTTTTTGTATTTTTAGTAGAGATGGGGTTTCACCATGTTGGCCAGGATGGTCTCGATCTCTTGCCCTCGTGATCCACCCGCCTCAGCCTCCCAGAGTGCTGGGATTACAGGCGTGAGCCACCGCGCCCGGCAGAATTTCTGTTTTAAGTTCCCAGTTTGGTACTTTGCTATCGCAGCTCTAGGGAACTGGTGCAAGACTAACATCAAACCCAAATGACCACCAATGCGGATTGGTCAGTAATTACGAAAACTGTGCATAGCGAGTCCCTATGAAGCCAGTAGAAACAATGAGGTATATCTGTGTGGATGGATACAGAAAGCTGCTGCAATGTATCAGGTGAAAATACCTGGTTCTGTAACAACATACATGATGTGATTTTATTACAACAATAAATATGCATCTGAAAAAAGAAGAAAAAGACATAACTCAAATTGTTAGCCGTGTGTTTTATTGGATTCTGTATTGCTTATAGTTTTCTTTTCTCGTTTTTACAGGCAGAGTCTGACTATGTTGCCCATTCTTACGGTGAGCCTCCCACCTTGGCCTCCTGAGTAGCTGAGACTACAGGGGCATGCAACCACACCCAGCTCTTGCTTATTTATTTATTTATTTATTTGAGACAGGGTCTCTCTCTGTCACCCAGACTGGAGCACAGTAGCAAGATCTTGGCTCACTGCAGTCTGGGACCTCTTGGGTTCATATAATCATTCCACTTCAGCCTCTCAAGTAGCTGAAACTACAGGCATGTGACACCATGCCAGGCTAATTTTTGTATTCTTTTTTTTTTTTTTTTTTTTGTAGAGATGGAGTTTCACCATGTTGCCCAGGCAGGTCTCGAACTCCTGAGCTCATGGGATCCACATACTTCAGCCCCGAAGTGCTGAAATTATAGGCGTGAGCCATTGCATCTGGCCCCAGCTCTTGTTTATAATTTAAAAATGAGAATATATTACTTACAAAATCAACAAAACTCTTTAAGATATTTCCATTTTGGAAGAAAAAAATACCTTTAAAAAAAGTAATAAAGCACTATCCTGAGAAATATCCGTCAGTATCAAAATAATGTCATTAATATTTCTTCTCTGAATGAGTCACAACTCACTCTCGGAATGATACTTTATTTGTAGTCTTTTTTATCCTTAATTTGAATCACATTAAAGAAATTAGTGGCAATTCCCTTTTCATACAGATGTTGCTGGAAGGAAAATCTTGAGATAAAAATAAAAGCTATAAAAATACATTTGCTAAAGAACCTCTTCACTAAAAGATTTTTACTTGCCATTTCTGTTGCTCTCAATGTATCAGCCAATATAGATATCTTCGTATTTTTATGTGATTTATCTCATTGTATCATTGTCATTATTGTCTCATTTTTTGAGACAATATTTATTCTTCTCCCTTTTTGGTAAATAGAGCTTTTTCTGAAAAATAAATTACTTTTAATGCCTCCAGTTAAAAACAATCAACTTGGGAAGTTGCTAGATTAGAAGTAATGCCCCCAAATCAAACAATATGTTTTCAGTACTCTTTTAGGATACAGTCCTAGAAAGATCTAAATTTTTAGGCTATTCTTGACAAAAGCTTTGAAAGTGATATTTACCCTGTCTCTGTACTGGATTTGATATGCTGTCTGAGTTTCCTCTCTTCAAGAGATACGTGCCATTCACTATGCTTCTACGACACTCCATGCATTTTGTATATATCATTTCATCCTCATAACAAATCTATAATGTAGGCGTTATCATCCTTCCTTAGAAATGAAGGAACTGAAAATCAGAGGGGTTAGTAAACATCTCAGACCACACAGCCAGGAAATGAACAAGACAAGCCTGAAATCAAATTTATTTTATTTCCAAATCTATGCACTTTCTATTGTATACTGAAATCCCTCAGTATAATCTACATAATAAATGTGTCCTGATATCTTATGTAAGCTATATGGTCTTTTTGCTTTGTTTTGGAAATGTCCACTGCTTTATTAGCTGGAAATGGAGGAAAGTGAGGGCAGATGTAGAAGTTTATGCTAAAACAAAACATCATCTGTAGAACAAAAATGAAAAACAAATAGAAAATATGATTGTAAAAACCTGATGTGAATAGAACATAGCTTAAGCCATTTTAAAGAATGAAACTTAGTACATGAAATAATACACACTATGCATTATAAATATCTTTAAGTATATGATGCTTATGCTGTCTATAATAATTATAAATTGTAGACCACAATATTTTTAAATAATATCCTTTCTGTTTCAATCAGAATATAAAATGTCAAAGAACTGACATTTCAATGTCTTAAAGATCTAATATAAGTATAATTTCTCTTAAATCTCTTGTTAATATGGTAAGTTTGTTACTTATCTGAGCAGGGTTTGGAGCAGAGTTTGTTAATATTGTAAGCTTGTTACACATCTGAGCTGAGATTGTAGTAATACACAGGTTCTCCTACAGGGCGTTTTCGTGTGTTAGCTGTGCCTTTTGCTTTTTCGTTTGTTGCAGTGATGGCCACACCGTCAGGTGGAGGCTCCCACACGGTTGAAGGCAGAAATAAATGTTTTCATTTTGTTAAGATCAGTTTAGTCAGGGCTTCCACTAACACATGCACCCTGAACATCCAGACTGCAGATCAGAGATCAGGAAAGGAACTCTTGAGAAAACACAAATGACTGTGCTCTTGAACCTAGCGGTAACTGTGCAGCTTCTTATCCAACAAGCCAGCAAGGGAGGGGTTGTATTTACTTGCTGATGTGGCTGCTTTCCTCTTTCAGACTCTGAGCTCTCTGAAAGCAGGAGGCTTGTCTTTTTCATTTCTGCTTTAACCTCTGTGCCTGGAAAAGTGCCTGTCAATAATGGAATAAATGAATGGAACTGACATCAAATTAGTGCAAATGGCTTGAAAGTGAAGGTGAACATAGGACCTCAAGGTTGTTATAATTATTGTCAGTTCATCATCATCAAATTCATAAATCACATGAGACATGCAAGTAGTGGGTAAATGCATCCAGGACTTCCCTGAGTCCTAGAGACAGGAAATATAGCAAGATGCCGGGAGCTAGAAAGGGAGATTTGGGGGAATGACTTAGGTTGGAGGCGGATACAAGCACTTTTCATAGCTCTGATGCATTTGATTACAGCTTTCATGTGAACAACGCTATAAATGATGGAGAGATAATTCAATCTTTTTGATTAAATATATTTACATGTAACAGAGTGACAATGGGGTAGTGATTGATTATGAGGTAAAATGCAATTAGGGGAAGTTGTCAATGTATTAATTAAACAGTGAAGGGAATCATCCTTCTGGAAGTTAAAAGAAATAAAATCTGTCAGGGAAAGGCACGTCAGGGAGGGCTGTTGAGTGGTCATGAGCCTGGACACGAATGAGCAGCACTGTGGAATTTGGATCTAACCACCAATTCAGATAGTGCTCAGAGAAAGATGGAGCTTTAACTAGAACATTAAAAAAAATCCCATCGCTTTGGGAGGCTGAAGTGGGCGGATCATCTGAGGTCAGGAGTTCGAGACCAGCCTGGCCAATATAGTGAAACCCCTTCTCTACTAAAAATACAAAAATTATCTGAGCATAGTGGCACACACCTGTAGTCCCAGCTACTTGGGAGGCTGGTGAAGGAGAATCGTTTGAACCCAGGAGGCAGAGGTTGCAGTGAGCCAAGATGGTGCCATTGTACTCCAGCCTGGGCGTCACAGCCAGACTTCCTCTCAAAATAAAAAAAAAGAAAGATTGAATTTGTTATCCTAAAATCATTGTTCATTGTTCATTTGAATGCTTAATTTTTAAAACAAGGGCCAAGATATCCTTACACACAGTGTGAATTTCTGCAGAGTAGCAGAGGGGATGATGGGTTGTTGCTCAAGATGCTAGCTTTGTCTCAAGAGTAATTTCAACAATGCCCATTAAAGTCTTAGGTCTCAGAGGAGATCGGGGATCATGTGACCTAACGTACAAATCCCCTGCCTGGCAGCTGGAGTGGTTCCTGTGTGTCCGAGGAGAAATGGGACACAAATATTTATGGTTACTGCCCGTGACACGTCAGCATATCAGCACCTTCACTCTACCCCACTCACAGGTTCCACTCATTTCAGCTAGCTTGAGTGAAATATCATAGCAATTATAAAACTCAAGGTACCGGGTGGGAGAGCTTTAAGAATGGCTCCAGCAAATTGCTTCCATTTTTCAGCTCACAGTGAGAAGAAAGGCAGAAACTGAGAGAGGTGAAAAAGAAAGCCAATGAGCATGCCTAATACAGCGTGTATATCCTGCATATGTACATATATGAATATATTAAGCTTCCCTTTTGTGCCTTGGAGAGAAAAGAGCAGCAATCAGCAATTCAGGGATGATCAAATAGATTAAAGTGAACATCGTATATGTCTCAGAGGAGCCAGTGATAACATCTTTATTCTTGCTTAGCTACCTTCTCCTCCACACTGTGAGGGAATATATTTTATTAAAAACATTTCTTTTACCTGGAGGTCCTGTCAACTAACTAACAGAATGAAAAGAAACTGAGAGTCTTCTTTGTGTGCCAAAAAATAAGCTAGTTGAGAAAGTGTTATTTAAAAATACATATACATCAGGAGAGAGCAAAGAAATGGCTTAAATTTTTCCCCTTGCAAAGTTGAACAGCGTTTCTGCTTCCTCAATGGCCTTCCTTTAGTATTCAGGAGATGTTTCCTCATCAAAAATAAACTCCCCACTAAAAATAAGCAATTTGGTCCTTAAAATCTCCTTTCAAAGATACATAAAGCCTTTTATTTGAAAACTTTGTCGTCACTACAACATTGGAATTCCTTGATCTTATTTTTACTAGATATCACAGATTTTGGAATGCGTTTTATTGACAAGAGTCGGATAATGCAATTTAATCTAATTTGACCCAATGTATTCTGATGTTTTCACTACAGCTGTCATGTTTCAAAATGTTGGCCAGGCTTTCTGTAGATCCATTTAAGTCTAAGTTTTAAAGATAAAGATAGATATGCCTCAAAAATGTTTCAGTTGATTTTGCTTTATAGCTGAGATCTCCTCAACATCAATAGGGAACAGGGCAATAAAAGACTAATTTATGTTCTAAAATTTTCTTTCAATTTCTGGATGTTAGAATATGGCAATAAACCATAATTGCAAATTTCATTATTTTAACTAGTCTTTACTGCTAGCTGTCAAAAGGATAAACACATAAACATCAAACTCCATCTTATAAAGATTCCATTTTTTATTTTATTTTTTTATTTAAAGACTGGATTTCACCATGTTGGTCAAGCTGGTCTTGAACTCCCGACCTCAGGTGATCCACCCGCCTTGGCCTCCAAAGTGTTTGGATTACAGGCGTGAGCCACCGCGCCGGCCTAAAGATTCCATTTTTAAAGAAACACTTTAAAAGAGAGAGTGTTACTTTAAAATTGAAAATTTGTGAAATTTTCTTCCAATTCTCTTAATCAGAATTGAGTCCCTCAAAAGAGAGACAACTAGCCTGGGATTTTCAAAAATGTTCTTTCTGATGCAAAGTCAGAACTAGGGAAAGGCTTAACACACATCATATACTTGTGCCTTCCAAGCAATCAGTTTAAAAATCAGTTTTTGAACAGATTGCCACCAAATTTCACCACAATTATTTTTCCTGATTTATTTTCCTCACTCACGGAATGGGGGCTCATACAGGAGGCGGTAGCTCTAACATCCTTGCCACTTCCCACGTGAATGCCCATCATGTGCCTGGTCAAACGGGAAGCCAAAATAAAGTACGCCTTTCAGTCGATGTGAAACCAAGGCGTAACGATTTCAAGTCATCTGCCAATAGTGAAGAAGATGTAGAAGAAAGTTTTGAATCCAGCTCTGCTTGACTCTAAATCCCTTGAGTTCTGTGCTCCAAAGCCCATGGAGCACAGAACTCAGATGTTTTCTGCTGCGTCTTCCTCAATGCCAAGTCCGACATCACTGTGTTCTTCTCTAATCCTTCCTTCTTTATTTTTGGGTCTTCTCCATTGTGCACTGGCTAATTTTGTTCGGTCAGTCTTCTGTCTATTCCACAATTACATGACTTCAAATGATCATCGTTTTGCTTTTGAGACAAAATGTCCCAAGGTGTTAAGACTCAGGGAACTACATTTCCAACTCTTATGCTTTGCTGGACCAGAGCACATCTCACAGGGCTTGGTGATGATCTGCTCCTCACCTGTGTTAGCGGAATTCACTGAGCTAGGGAGGTCAGAGATGATGACTTCCCAACATCACATTCCTTATCACATCTACCACGCAAACGTATTTGCCCTACAATGACAGTCAGCAGATATTAGCACAATCTCCAAAAATAACCAGGACATCCCACCTGTTTAGAAGGTGTATCCATATTTCTTCATGCTTAAAAAATAATTGTGTCCCGCCTCTGTGCAGGATGCTGCACTGTACGCTGGTCCTGCAGATGAATTTGCCAAAATACAATGACACTAGCCTGATCAAGAATGTAAGGAATCAACATATTGGGAATATGATTTCTACTAATAGATACATACATACTATATTAGTTTCCTAGGGCTGCTGTAACAAATAGCCACAATCTGAGTGGTTTAAAGTAAGAGAAACTTGTTCCTTCACAGTGAAGGGGGCCAGAATTCTGAAATCAGGCAGCACTGGTTTCTCCTGGAGGATCGAGAAGGGAATTTATGCCGTGAGCTTCAGGTGGTTGCAGGAAACACACAGCATTTCTCGACTTGCAGCTGCCTCACTTCAGTCTCTGCCTCCAGCTGCACATGGTCTTCTTCCTGTGCTTCTCTGTATCCTCTCTTCTTTTTAAAAGGACACCAGTAATTGGATTTAGGACCCAGCCTAAATCCAGGATGATCTCATCTCTAGATCTATAATTTCATTATATCTGCACTGACCTTATTTTCATATAGATCACATTCTGGGGTTCCAAGTGGACCTACGTTTTGGGGGCCACTATTGGACCCATGCATATTATATGCACATACATATACCTGATATATTCCTGTGATTATAGACATGTGGAGAATAAAAATCTTTTTTTTCCTTTGTTTCTTTTTTGAGGCACCTTGCTAGCATGGTGAAAGAAAACATCTCTGATACATAAAATTTAAGAAAAAGTTTTAGCGATTATATTTCAATGTATTTGATTTTATGTCATATGACTTTATTTCTTGCTACATTATTTTCAGAATCTTATTTGGAATAAAGCAAATTAAACTAAAAAAGAGCAAAGGATAAATGAATGGCCCTGCTCATTGACTAAACTCTAAAATAGTCTTAATAAGGTAACACTCATTAATTTGAAAAATACTTTTTACTATTTGAAGCAAATACAGATTTGAAAATTGCTTTAAAAATAGTTCAATGTGCTATCAACCTTTTATTAATGTAGAATTTGCATATGAAATATAGGCTGTGCCAATTGCTATACATGTACATTCAAAATTGCTAATAACCCATGCTTTTGTGAGATGTTTTTAGAACAACGGTTCCCAAATGGGAGCAATTTTATACCCCAGGAGACGTTCAGCAATGTTGAGAAACATATTTTGGTTGTCACAACTTGGGGGGAAAGGTATGTGCTGGGGTTATGTAATGTGTAGAAGCCAGGATGCTGTCCAACTTCTACCCTGTGCAAGACAGCCCCAGAATGTCAAGAGCTCTGAGGGTGAGAAATCCTCAGATCTGTACTGAAGGATTTTCACTGCTCCAACCTTTTTCTCATTCCTCTTATGACCAGTGATACCCATTGTTGAATCAGTAGCTTGAAACAAGGTACGAACTGCTCCGAATGACCACCTAACACTTAAGCTTCATTTCCACCATGACTTTAGCTGGTTTTCATTCAAAACCAAAATGCAAACACACAGGACATAGACTAATCATTATTTTTAAATGACCAGAACACCTGGTATGTATAGTAGGCAAGCTTTTGCTTGGTCTCCCAAGCGTCTTCTAGGAATTCTAAAGAAAATCATTATTTTATACATGCTCAGGCATTAAACAGACCCTCATGCCTCATACAGTCTACTTTCATTCCCTTCCAACATCCCATGTTTTAGAATGGTGATTAACACCCTGCACTTTGGAGTCCCAAAAATCTAATTAGGCTCGGATCCACTCCTTTCTACCTGCTTGTCCTTTGACAAATGACATCATTTGACATAATATATATCATTTGACTCATAAAGACAGCAATACTACTTGCTGTAAACATTAGAATTTATTACGTTTGTTTTCATTTTGTTCCTAGACAATATGCTGAATCCTGCTCTTTAAGGTCGCTAAAGTGCTTTCGTGTGTGTGTGTGTGTGTGTGTGTGTGTGTGTGTGTGTGTGTGTGTGTGTGATTACATCTGATACCTTCCCAACAACCTTGTGAATCAGGCAGGTAAATAACTGAGACGTGCATTGTGTAAATAAGGAAACTGGGGCTCATGGCATTAAATTGAACTGTCCCAAACTGCTCAGGCAGCCCAGAACCTTTGCTTTCCAACCCCTACTCCAGGACTTGCTCTTGACTCAGATGCCATGGAATATTGCTGGGCTGGAAAACTGTGTGATGAAAGGCAGCGATTTCTTCAATTCATATCTGAAATCCTATGACTGGCCGATAAACTCGGAAACATCAAGCTCAAGTGAATTCATGTCCATTTGGAAAATGTTTACCCAACAGAGCTGGAAGTCTAAAAATACTGGAAGATAGAGTATCTTTCCGTCATCTAATCACTGTTTGTTTTATATTTCACGGTGTTTGTGAGTAACAAGTTGGAGGACTTCAGCTGCTTCTTTGATCATTTGTTCTTTTGTGGCTTCCCCCTATAATAAGCCTGCCTCACCGAGGTCGCGCCACTGCACTCCAGCCTGGTGCCTGGTGATGGAGTGAGACTCTGTCTCAAAAACAATAAAAATAAATAAATAAATAAATAAACCTGCTCAGACAGGTATTATTAATTACATATTGTTTTGTGTTTCTAATGTTTCATTTCACTGACTCCTCTGTCTTTCCCCTGTTAGTTTTAAGATTCCTGCTGTTTTTAATATTTAACCATTTCTTCATAGGCAACTTTTTAATCCAGCTTAACTTTCTACATGAATTGAAGTTGACCAAATTGCTTGCTACAGTCCTGTCAGCATTTCTGCATTGAGAACTGTGTGTTGACTCAGTTGCAGTAATACAGATTTTCCCACACAGTCTATTTGACATTTGCAAGTCCAGTCTGCACCAGTTTCTATTGTATTAAGCAAATAACCATACTGCACCGAAATTCCACTCATTGTTAACTCTAAAGCAACAGGATTTTCTCCAGTTCAACAACAGTCAAACCTATTGTTATCAGAAAACCCTCTCCAGATGAAAACTGAAAAGAATCATATGACCCAGAAAACAGACTAGCCTTTAGAAAATCTTTGGGTTTTGCCATTTTTGTCAAGATATCCCCTGAGGCAGTGGAAAATAATAAAGTAAAACCTATTTTTGGAGTAAAGCCCATTTCAAAATAGAGTCTACAAACTTTCAAATTTGCAAGACAACCCTTCTCAAAATAAAAGGCACAAAACTGGGCTATGGCAAACCCAAAGGGACCAGAAGCAATTCAAAACAAGGGATTTAGTAACTTTTAATTGCCTCATTTTCAATTCAAAAGGGAGTGTAAGTATTGATATTATGCTATAGCTCAATTGCACAGACCAATCAGCTAGTTTGCTGTGACACAGGAATCCTCAGAGATTCGTCATTACCCAGGATTTCTGTCATTTCAGATGAATTTTCCACCTTGTTGGAAACAACAGGCTGTACTTTCCTGATCTTCTTTTTCTATGCTTCTATCTGGGGAGACGGATTTAAATTATAGTGTTGGAAATAAAGTCTGAATAGAAAACAAATCCAGTATTTCTTATATATGAAAAGGCAGGGTGTAAAAAGCTTGTTCTAAGGACATATGGCATTTGTTTACCAGAAGGAACACAAAGGTTTACGTTCCAAGATTGGAACGTAGGCAAAACTGTAAAACCTGACTTATAAAAAAGTAGAAAATAGGTGAATAAAAATAGCTAATGAATTGCCAAGATTTATGTGCTAGTACCAGCTGCTGGGATTCCAAACCAGTTCCAGAGATGCTGGGATTCCTGGGACACTGCTTCCATTAGAGAGTTTGATGGAAACAGGATCGAGCGTGCACCCTTCTAGTCCACAACATCTCTCAGTGCTTCATAGATTGAGGAGCAGGCAGCACTAACATTCTTCCCTTCGAATCATTAGGAAAGACCAAATATTCCTTATTGGTCTGTTTGTGTATTGGCTCTCATTGCATAATAAATTACCACAAAACTTAGTGGCGTACATCAATAACAACCATTCATTACCCTACAGTGGTATCCAGCTTCCAGGATGGCTTACAGAGATTCTCACATCCTATTTTTCACACCCTTCTGCAGTCCACACCTACACTGAATATGACTGATGTGTGCAACCAGTTGGATCATATGGAAAAGATAACATGTGATTCTCAACCTTAGGCCATAAAAGATGTTATTGTTTCCATATTTTCACTTCTCTTGGATTCCTTCTCCTGGAAGAAGCCAGCTACTGTATGGTGAGGACGTTCAAGCAGTCTAAACAGGGATCCATAAGGGAGAAATCAAGTTTTCCTGCCAATAGTCAGGGAAGAGCTGAGGTCTTCTTAACAGCCACATGAGGGAGCCATCTTGCAAACAGATCACCCAGCTCCAGTCAAGCCTTCAGATGACCACAGCCCCAACCAAATATATATATATATATTTTTTTTTTTTGAGACAGAGTTTCGCTCTTACTGCCCAGGCTGGAGTGCAATGACACTATCTCAGCTCACTGCAACCTCCACCTCCTGGGTTCAAGTGATTCTCTTGCCTCAGCCTCCTGAGTAGCTGAGATTATAGGCACACACCACCACACGCAGCTAATTTTGTACTTTTAGCAGAGACAGGGTTTCTCCCTGTTGGTGAGGCTGTCTCGAACTACAAACAGCAGGTGATCCGCCCACCTTGGCCTCCCAAATTGCTGGGATTACAGACATGAGCCACTGCACCGGGCCCCAATATCTTAATTGCAGCATCAGAGACCTTGAGCCAGTAACACCCAGTTAACCCCCTCATAAATTCCTGTTTCACAGACACTGGGGGAAAGTGTTTATTTCTTTAAGCCACTACGTTTTGGAATAATTGGTTATGCATCAATGACTAACTACTATAGTAGACTGTATATTTGGGAGTGGCTTATCTGAGTGGTTCTGATCCATGGTTTTTTTTTTGCAAGGTTGGCAAAGCTGCAGTTTTTTGAAGGCCTAATCATCTGATGGATCTGTTTTTAATATGTCTCACTTACATGGCTGGGAAGTTGGTGCTGGCTGTTGACAGGAAGACTTAGCTTCTCTTCCTGTGATCTCTGTATAGTCAGCCTTGGTGCCTTCACAACATGAGGGCTGGCTTCCCCCAGAGTGACTAAGCTGAGAAAGCGATCAAGGAGAAATTAACACGGCCATTTATGACTATGATGGTTAATTTTGTGTCAACTTGACTGGGCTAAAGAATGCCCAGATAGCTGGCAAAACATGATTTCTGGGTGGGTCTGTGAGGGTGCTTCCAGAAGAGATTACCATTTAAATTGGTAGACTAAATAAGAAAGACCCACCCTTACCAATGTGGTGGGCAGGCATCAACCAATCCATTGGTGGCCCAAACAGGAAAAATAAGGGGAGAAAGGGTGAATTTGTTCTATTTAAACTAAGACATGCATGTTCTCCTGCCTTCAAACCTCAGCAATCTTGGCCCTCAGACCTCTGGACCTGACCTCAATTACCATTGGATTTCCTGATTTTTCAGCCAGAATATTGCAAAGCACAGAACTCCTTTGCTTCCATAATCGCATGATCCAGTTTTCATAATGAATTTTCCCTCTCTTTCTAGATAGATAGAGAGATAGAAAGATATAGATAGATAGATAGATAGATCTATCTCTCCAAATATATGTATCTGAGTGCTTATATATACACATACATAATATATACACACATATATTATATATATACACACACACATTATTTGCTCTGTTTGTCTAGAAAACCTTTACTTATACAGATTTTGGTACTGAGAGTAGTTCTAGAGAAACAATTTTAAGGCTGAGTTTTATGAGTTGGTTTTGTGGTTTCTGATTGGCTCCTGTAATCTCACTTGATTTCAAGTTGCTAAGAACGCTTTAAAGTAGTAAAGACAGCATGACATAATTGTTCATGGTGTAAATTTTATAAAGATATCCAAAATATCTGCATTGGATAACACTGATCAATCACTTAGAAAAAGCAAAGAGTGAAGTGACTGTGTCTATAACAATTTTGCACATTTTTGGAAAACGGCACGATTCAATGGCATTGTTTGCTTATTCCTAACATCACTGAAAAAGTGGCAAAAAAAAAAAAAAAGTATGGGCTCAGGAATTCAAATTTCCACCCCAAGCACCACATAAATGACCTAACAACTTCTAGGTGTTCCTTGAAGGAGAGACTTGCCTTCCTTCACTACAACCTTCACTACAGAATCTCATCCTGTGATGGGCTGGATTACAACACAAGTTGAACTCCCAGCTTTAAAGCAGGGTGTGTACTGTGAAAGTGAGGGAATTGATTAGGAAAGAATGAAAGAATGAGATCCCATAAGTTGAGATAAAGATGTGTAGAGAGAACCTAATTAAGCTGGAGACATTGAGCCCTAAATTGTTGTTTGTTTGTTTGTTTGTTTGTTTTTTGTTGTTGTTCATTCTCACTGTTGCCCAAACTGGAGTGAAGTGGTGGGATCTCAGCTCACTGTAGCCTCTGCCTCCCAAGTTCAGGCAATTCTCCCACCTTAGCCTCCCAAGTAGCTGGAACTACAAATGTGCACCACCACACCAGGCTAATTTTTGTACTTTCAGCTTTCAGTAGAGATAGGATTTTGCCATGTTGGCCAGGCTGGTGTTGAACTCCTGACCTCAAGTAATCTGCCGGACTCAGCCTCCCAAAGTGCTGGGATTATAGTCATGAGCCACCACGCCCTGCCTGAGACCCTAAATTCTGATGAAGAAGCCCCTATTCTTTGCCAGTGGAAGAGGTCTGCCTACTCACAGTGGTAGAGGCCTCTCCATTCACAAGGGATTGGCCTTTCTACCTCCCTCTGAGGATATTAGTCTTGTATTGCTTAAGGAAACGGTAATGTCCTCCCCTGAGGCAGTTGCCCTGTGAGATAGTACTGATGCTGCTCATGACCTACCCTCAGCACACCTCTTTGCTTCTAGACAGATAACCAGACTCAAGTCCCAGAAGGCCCCTAAAGGTGAGGTGAAAAGTGTAATGTGTGGGGAGGTGTACTACACTCAAAAAGAACTGCTCACATTTTCTAATTTTTATAAGTAGAAATTTCTGGGACATGTGTGGAAATGGATATTAATAGAGTGGAATAATATTGGGAGGAGCATAAATTTGAATCAGGTCAAATTTATTAATATGTACCCACTAAGCAGACATTCTGCATTAAATGTTGCAACTAGTGGAGTTAAGAAAGAGCTCTTAGAGTTGGGTGGGTTGATTGGTTGGTTGGTTGCTTGGTTGATTGATTGGTTGGTTGGTTGCCTGGTTGGTTGATTGGTTGGTTGGTTGGTAGTTTGGTTGGTTGGTAGGTTGGTTGGTTGGTTGGCAGGTTGGTTGGTTGGTTGGTTGGTTGGTAGGTTGGTTGGT
>PVKV010038424.1:0-13932 GCA_004027835.1 Alouatta palliata | reverse complement strand
ACCCCCCTCAGATGCAGGGCCACAGACCCCCTGCCATTCCCCCTCAGATGCAATTTCCCATAACTCCCTCAGACATGGGGCCCACCCCATGCCCTCCTCAGACATGGGGTCCCCAGCCCCTGTTCAAAGGGAGCTTGCGGCTCCTGATGGCCACCTGAGTGGGCTCCTGGACGCTGCCTCTGGGCACCACAGGGAAGGCGCTGAGGGTGGAGGATGCACGAGGCCAGCGGTCCAAGAGGAAGGACGCGTCCACTGGGGCCCAGGCGGGGCACCAGGTTTGGACCCAGGCGGGGTGCCAGGCTTGGACCTGCTGGGAGCCCCAAGCGCAGGAGGCCTCTGAGCCCGAGGAGGCAGTGCTGGCCCTCCTGGAAATGGAGTGACGTTTGGAATGCTTTAGCGACGTCTGGAATGCTTTAGGACTTTCTGTCCAGCAGAATTTTAGAGAACCTTTCAGTAAAATGAGAAGGAAGAGAATGTTGTAAGCCCTGCCTTGTAACTTCCCTGCCATCTGCCTGTTGAGCCTGTGTTCTTCTGTTCAGGATGAGATTTTCTCAAAGGCGGCACATGTGGGTGTAGCTACCTAGCATCCTCAGTTCAGATAAAGAAAATGCAGGGACTGACTCAAAACATGAAACAGATACCAAATTTGAATTCAGTGGCATGGGCTGCAAAAGCAGACCCCAGCGTCCCCTTCTGCTGGAAGTGGACTTGGCCCGGCGAGGCCTGGCTGGTGCAGTCCGGCGAGGCAGGAGGTGAGCAGCCCCGTCGGTTGCTGGCTGGTTGATGGGCTTTCCTAGGGTGTCAGGAGGAATCCTTCCAAAATATGGGTGCCTTGAGAAAGTTACCATCAGCCCTGGGTGATGCTGGTGGGGCTTCTGAGACCCTGGTCTGCTGCTGAATGACATCTGGACCCTCAGGACTCTCAGGACGGCCAAATTCAGCTCCATCCTCCGTCAACAAGTGCCACTCAAAACTCTGTTCTCATGTCCTCAGCCCCACCCAACCCGATCCTGAGGGCTGACGTGGCCTTTCCCGTCAACCCCCTTCACCTGAGAGCCTCCTTGCAGCCTTGGCAGGACAGCCAGCTCTGAGGGAGGGAAAAGAAGGCTTGTCTCCAGTGAAAGCCAAACACACAGTTACCCTCTTTCACCCACGTTCTCTGTGAATTTGCGTCTTTCTGCAAAACTCTACCCACGTCCCATGTGTGGAGCAAGATTGCTGCTGGCCCCTCCCTCCACTCACCCTGGAGGCTGCAGTTCACATTAGCACAGTGAACACTCTTCTGTGATTGCACTGCAGAAACTTGCTTGTCAGCACAATGGCTCATACCTGTAATCCCAGCACTTTGGGAGGCCAAGTGGGTGGATCACCTGAGATCAGGAGTTCAAAACCAGCCTGACTGACATGGCAAAACCACATCTCTACTAAGAATGCAAATGTTAGCCGGGCATGGTGGTGCATGCCTATAATCCCAGCTACTTGGGAGGCTGAGGCAGGAGAATCTCTTGAACTCAGGAGGCGGAGGTTGCAGTGAGCTGAGATTGCGCCATTGCACTCCAGCCTGGGTGACAGAGCGATACTCCATCTCAAAAAAAAAAGAAACTTGCTTGTCATTTTTAACCCAGCACTTCCCAAACTTACTTGCATGGAGCTCTTTTCTTTTCTTTCAAAATATATGTTAACATTTGGTGGAACAGTTGTGCTCCGTAAAGCACAGCAGAAGCGATTCTAGTCTATACATGCTTTTGAATTCAACAAATGCCATTCAAGGAGGTTTTTCTTGACAGCTTTATTGAGATATAGGTTAAATGCCATAAAACCCAGCCATGTAAGGAATACAATTCTGTGTTTTTAGCATACTAAAAGAAATCAAGCTGTCATTAGCAGCTACTTCCTGCTTCCTCTCCTCTCACCTCCTGGCAACCCGAATCCACTTTGTATTTCCACAGATTTTCACTTTGTGTACATTTCACATAAATAGAACAATCCAACGTTGGTCTTCCATGACTCTTTCACTTAATGTTTTCAGGTTCATACATGTAGCATGTGTCTGGACTTCATTCTTTCTTTTCCTTTTTTTAAATAATCCATAGATTCACACATCATTTCTTTGTAATGGTTTAATAATATTCCATTGCATGTGTTTGTGTGTGCATTTGTGTCTGTGTTTGTGTTTTTGTGTGTGTTTGTGTGTTTGTATTTTTGGTTCTTTTTGTATGTTTGTGTGTTTGAGTGCATGTGTGTATTTGCATGTGTTTCTGTGCGTGTTTGTATGTGTTGGCATTTGTGTGTTTTTGTATTTTTGTGTTTGTTTTTGTATTTTTATGTTTGTGTATGTTGGGTGTGTTTATGTGTGTTTGTGTGTATGTGTGTTTGTGTTTTTGTATTTTTGTGTGTTTTTGTATATGTTGGGTATATTTGTGTGTGTGTGCGTGCGTGTTTGTGTGTATGTGTGCACATGTGTGTGTTTGTATGTGTGTGTGCGCATGTGTGTGTGTTTGTGTTTGTGTTCCACTTTATGTCCTTTCATCAGTTGATGAGCATTTGGGTAGTTTCCATTTTGGGCTATTTTGAATAGTTCCCTGTGACATTCCTTGTTCTAGTCTGGGCTCTTCGTAGACACAGAGCCAATAGGATGCATACACAGAGAGAAAGATGAGAAGGGATTTTTTAGCGGAATTAGCTCATGCGATTTTGGAGGCTGAGGAGTCCCATGACAGGTCATCTGCAAGCTGGAGAACCAGGGAAGCTGGTAGCGTGGTTCAGTCCAAGTCTGAAGTCTTCAGAATCAAGAAATCTGATGGTGTAACTCTCAGTCTGATGTCAAAGGCTCAAGAGCCCAGGGGGCCACTGGTATAAGTCCCAAAGTCCAAATGCCAGAGAACCAGAGGTTCTGACATCCAGGGCCAGAGAAGAAGGGATCCCAGCTCCCCGAGAGAGCAAGAATTCTTTATTCCTCTACCTTTGTTGCCTCCAGGCCTTTAGCCCCGATCATTGAGGGCAGATCAATGCAGGTGGACCTTCCCCACTCAGTCTACCAGTGTCAGTCACAACCCACTCAGTCACACCTCAGTGTCCCCCAGAAACACCATCACAGACATATCTGGGACAGATCAATCATTCAAACCAAATACCAATCTTCCTGGGTTTCCTTTTCAGCAGAAGAGGGATGAGAGCCCACTCAGCGCCTCCTGGAGCATTGAGGATGATCAATGCCTTCCCAGCTTACTAAATCTTGATCCAGTCAGATCGACTCCTATAATTAACGATCACAACCACCCTTTGTCAAACTGGCACTCACATGCATCTTCTTAAACCACATTTAATCTCTTAAAAAATACGATAACAAGGTCATAATTTCACCTAGCATGATACAATTATCCTTCGTACAATAAAAAACACACTAATTCCTTCCCCAGAGGAGGTGAAGTCCTTGAGTGATATTTACTCCTTTACTGTAACTTAAATACTATGGTGTAAAATTAACAATACTTAAATACTGATATAAACTCAATACATCTCATATGATAAAGGAATAAAATAGAAAACAAGAAAATTTGGCTTAATAATTAATATTAACATTCATAGCCTGCCTGGAATGGGTTGTAGTCATTTCCCATTGGCCTGAATCACAGGCATGCTAACACTAAGAGACACCCTAAAGGATCTCCTGTATCTCCCTTGTGAAGGAGTAGGGCAATTTCTTCTTGGTATCAGGTCACACAGCCAACACTCTCCCTTCTTAGCCTGACTCTGAGGCATGAGAAACCCAAAGTGGCCAGATAGCATCTTAACTTCCAGTTCAACTGAATTATTGTTGTATCTCCTGGTGCAAGCATTTCTCCCTGTGGAAAGAAGACCTACGGGCCAGCAGAGCATAAAATTGGGAATAGGAAACCATAGTTCTCCTAGCAGGTCACTAGGGGTGATGGATGGTGGCTGGTGGTCAGAAGCAGTGTTATGTGGAGTGCCATGATGGTGGACACTCCAGAGTCCAAACTCCGGAGAACATGCATTTCTGACATCTAAGGGCAGAAGAGAGGGCAAGAATTTGCCCTTCCTGGCTCAGTGCTTATCAAATCATTGAGAATAATTATTTGCCAACCATCTGGGTATTCTTAATCCATTAAAGTTGACACCCAAATTGTCACATTCCTGCACGTTTTTGTGTGGAAATATGTTTTCATTTCTCTTGGATGTTCACCTAGAAGTAGAATTGCTGGGTCATGTGATAACTGTGTGTTTAACATCAGAAGAACTGCCAGATATTTTCCAAAGTGGCTGCACTGGTTTACATTTCCATCAGTAAGGAGGGCTCCAATTTCCCCACATCCTCACCAAGACTTGTTATTGTCTGTCTTTTTAAATACGGCCATTCTCGCGTGTGTGAGGTGGTATCTCATTGTGGCTTTGATGTACATTTCCCTAATGACTAATGATGTGGAGTATCTTTTCATGTACTTATTGTCCACTTCCATGTCTTCTTTGGAGAAAATGCTGCTCAAATCCTTTGCCCATTTTGTAATTGAGGATTTTGTCTTTTTTTAAATTGAATTATAAGAGTTCTTTATATATTCTAGATGCATGTCTCTTATCAGATCTATGATTTGCAAATATTTTCTCCCATTGCGTATGTTGTCTTTTTACTTCTTGGATACCATCTATTGAAGCAAAGAGTTTTTCATTTTGGTAAAATCTGATTTACTTAACTTTTTTATTTTGCTGTTTATTCTTTTGGTATTTAAGAATGCATTGCGTAATCTAAGGTCATGAATAGTTATTGATATGTTTCCCTCAAGGGTTTTGTGGTTTTAACTCTCACATTAGAATGTTAATTACTTTTGAGTTAATGTTTGTGCATAGTGTTAGGTAACCATCCAGCTTCACACTTTTGCATGTGGACGTCCAGTTGTCCCCAGAACCATTTATTGAAAGACTGTTATTTCCCCTACTGAATTATCTTGGTGTATTAAAAACCAATTGAACATAAAGGATTTATTTCTGAAATCACAGTTTTATTTATTGATCTATATGTCTATCTTTGTGCCAATACAAGTACTTAGTACTGTAGCTTTGTAGTAAGTTGAAATCAGCGTGAGTCCCCAAATTTCGTTCTTCTTTTCCAAGAGAGTTTTGAGGACTCTCAGTCTCTAATTCTTTGGTCACCAAATGGCCTAGGTCTTATTAAGTCTCATGAGAGATTTAGAAAACTATTTTGTTTTCTCTTTTTTGTTCTTATTCTGTATCTGAGGGTGGTTCACAGTTTATGTCTTCTTGTGTATCTTGTGTTTCCCAAATCATATTAGTGTTCATTGTTGAGGCTCTCACAGTGCAATCTTCACCCTTACCCAAAAAGGTGACTCCAGAGATGGTGAGTTCACCCAGATAATAAGAATTCAGACCCTTTTATCTACAAGGCACCCAAGGAGATATCCGAACATCCAGTGATTTTATCTCTCCCATTTTCCTGCTAGAGGCCTGGAATGGCAACACAAACCTCAGATGATGATGACTAGAACACAGACAAAACTAGACAGAATTAGAATATAGTGTGTTTGATCCTTTGTATCAAACATCCCAATGTTTGGGATCCTCTCAACCCTACAGAAGACACTAAAATGAGGCTGTGTTTTTAGACCATGGATAAAGAGCATGAATAATGCTGCTTTGTGAGACAAGGAAGGAGCTGTGGCTGATTTCAACAACCAGTAGAATTAGTACCCTCCCCAACTGTGCCAGTTATCTAATGTTGTGTAACAAACCATCACAAAACTTGGTGGCTTAAAACAATAATATAGATTCTGCTCACAAATCTGCAGTTTAGACAGACCTCATTGGGGACAGTTCATCTCTGCTCCATTTGGCCTGGCCCAGGAAATCTCTGAAGCTGGAAGCTGGAGTCACCCACAGACTCGCTCATGCCCTGTGTTTAGTGGTTGATTGGGAGAAGGTTCAGTAGCTACAGCTACCCAGGCATTTGTCTCTCTATGCAACCTTTCCATGTGGTCTCTCAGGCATGGACACTTCTGGATTTGTTGCAGGTTGACTTGGAGCTCCCAAGGGACACGTTCTGAGAGAGACTGCTGGGGAGAATTACATCTCTTTTGTTACTCAGCCACAGAAGTCACACAGTGTCAACTCCACTGCATTCCATGTGCTACCAACAAGTCACTAAGTCCAGCCCATATTCAGAGGGAATGGAGTTAGATTCCACCTTTTGATGGGAGAGCTGTCTAGGAATGTGTGGACATGTTTTAGAACTATCCCAACTACCTGCATCACTCCAGGATGCCATACTTTAGCTAAGACAGAGTGTCCTTGATGTGAATATGGTAGCTTTCTTATGGTAATTTTACACTGGGACAGAACAACTAAGATAAAAAGACGGCTGATTAGGATCAGGATTATGCAGATCAAGACACGACTTGGCTAATAGGATCGGGATGATGAAAAGTGTCTGTAGGCCATTCATAGCCAAAAGGGTGGAAAGATGTGGAGGGGCAGATGTTGCTGCAGTTGAGCCAGAGAGGACCCTGCAGGAAAAAGATCAGCATGGACGCCCCAGTTGTCAAAATATTGAAATGTTTCCCTACCAGATGAGAAAAATCTGCTTATGAGTACAAGTCACCCAATAATGCCACCTGAGGAGACAAGACCTGAGGTGGTAACAAAGGGACAGGCTGGCAGCATGAGGAATGGACATCTCACCCTTCAGCTTTCAGTGCATGCTAGCCATGGGGTCTTGTGGCTGTCCACCGGGGGAAGAGCTGGATGCCGTTCCTGATGTCAAATCAGACTTCACATAGGACACCACTTGGCTACTGTCAATTTTGTCACACAAAAAGAAATCACACCAGCAATTTTCTAAAAATAAGATTTGGAAAATTTTAAAGTGATTTGATGAACAACTTATACTACAACTGATGTCATTTGATAAGCAGTTTTATGAAATACATATATATACACACACACATATGTATACACATATATAAATGTCATCCCAAAGCTCACCTGCCGGATCTGTTTATGGGAGTGCAGAGCTTCTGCTGGATCTTGGGATTTAAGATTGTCCCTGGGTTTATTCAGAAGAAACTGGAAGTTCTTAAAAAAGGTGAATGGTGACATACTTAATGGTCACCTTGTGGCTAAGCTAATTACAGAGGATTTAGTGCTTCATGCAAAACTTGCTTAACTGAGGTATAATTTATGTAAAAGAGAATTCATCAAGTTTCACGGTAGTGTTACAAACTGGAAAATGTAACTTTATAGTCGTGAAATCACCACTACAATCAATGTATGGAACATTTCTGTGACCTCCCGAATTTCCTTCTGTCCCGTTACAGCCACGTCCCCCCACCACCAGTCCTGGCCCTGTCAACACTCCTCTGTCTTTCACTGTGGTTTTGCCTTTTAAAATTTTATGTAAATGAAATCATACAGTATGTACTCATTTGCATCTGGCTTCTTTCACTTAGGATGTTTTTAAGATGTATTCATATCATTGCATCATATATGAGCAGTTTATTCCTTTTATTATTTCTTTGCAGAATATAATTCATTTTTTAAATATACCACAATTTATTTATCTACTCACCAATTGAGGGTTATTTAAATTATTTCCACTCCTTGGATATTATTAGTAAAACTGCTGCTATGAACATTTGAGTACAAAATATTGTGTAAACATAAGTTTTCACTTCCCTCATGAAAGTACTTACAAGTGGGATTGTTAGGTTGCATGGTTTAACTCTATTTTAAAAATTGCCAAGTATCTTTCAAAGTGTCTGTACCATTTTGCATTTTAATCAGCGATGTATGAAAACTTCAGTTACTCCACATTTTCACCAACACTTGCTACTGTCAGATGTTTTTTTTTTCTTTTTTTAATTTGACTATTCCTAGAGTAGTGATACCTCATTGTGGATTTAATTTGAATTTTCCTAATCATCAGTGAAGTCAACCTCTTTCTATATGCTTATTTCCATTCTAGCTCCTTTACTGAAGTGTCTGTTCAAATCTCTTACTCAATTTTTTTTTAAAAAACTAGGTTGTTTATCTAATTATTCGTGAGTAGTAAGAGTTCTTCAAGTGTTATGGATATAAATCTGATGTTTAAAATATATATTTTTCAAATACTTTTTACTAGTCTATGGCTTTTGAAAAATTTTATTTTCTTAACAGTGTCTTTCAAAGAGTAGCAGTTTTCAGTTTTTGTGAAGCCTAATTTATCAAAAATTTCTTCATGGATCATGCTTTTAGTGTCATACCTAAGAAATATTTGTCTAAATCATGGTCACAAAGATTTTCTTCTACATTTTCTTTTTAGAAGTTGTATAGTTTTAGCTCTTGCATTTAAGCTTTTGACACATTGTGAGTTGATTTTTGTGCATGGTGTGAAGTAATTGTTTATTTTCTTGTATATGGCTAGCCAATTATCCCAGAACTATTTTTTGAACAATTATTCTTCCCATTGAATTGCATTGGTATCATCATCTAAAATCAATTAACCATAAACATAAGTTTATTTGTGGACTTTCTATTCTGCTTGGTTGTTTATGTATTTATTCTTACTCCAATACCACACTATCTTGATTATGGTAGCTTTTTAGCAGGTTTTGAAATCAGGTGGCATAAATCCTCCTACTTTGTTCTTTTTCAAAATTGTTGTTGCTATTCTAGGTTATGTTTACTTCCATATAAATGGCAGGATCAGCTTATCAACTTCTATAAAAAAGATTTGCTGATATTTTAATAGAGATTGCATTGAATCTGTAAATCAATTTGAAGAGTTTTTATCTTAGCAATAGTGAGTCACCCAATCCATGAACATGGAATGTCTCCCACTTTACTTGGATATTTAAAAACTTATCTTAGTAATATGTTGCAGATTTTAGGGTATAGGCCTTGCACTTCTTCTGCTACATTTGTTCCTTCTACATATTTTACTCTTATGGGTGATTTTGCAAATGTGATTTTTTAAATTTCATTTTTGATTTTTCATTATTAGTGTATTGATCTATAGTTTTATTTTCTTGTAATATTTTTGTCTGGCTTCAGTATTAGAGTAATGTTGACCCCAAAGAATGAGTTAGAAAGCATTGTCTCTGCTTCTGTCTTCAGAAAGAGTTTGTAGACAATTGGTGTAATTTATTTTTTAAATGTTCAGTAGAATTTACCAGTGAAATCATCTGAGCCTGCTTTCTGTTTTGAAGTCTTTAATTATTGATTCAACCTTTTAGATCTATTCAGAGTTTATGTTTCTTCTTGTGTGAGTTTTGGCAGCTTGTGTCTTTCAAAGAGTTGGTTCATTTTATCTGTTACCAAATCAGTGGACTCACAGTTGTTCATACTATTTTTTAAATTATTCTTTCTCTTTCACTTCTAATTTAGTAATTCATATATTCTCCCTTTTTTTCTTGGTTAGCCTGGCTACAGACCTATTAATTTCATTGATCTTTTCAAAGTACCAGATTTTGGTTTTGTTGATTTTATTCACTGATTTCCTGTTCTTGATTTCAGTGATTTCTGCTCTTATTTTTACTATTTCGTTTCTTTTTCTTACTTTGGATTAATTTGGTCTTGTTTTTTCTCCTTTGCCAAGGTGGAAACAGGTTAGTGATTTTAGAATTTCTTCTTTCTAATATATGCAGTCAATGCTATTAATTTCCCCCTAGCACTGCCCTCACTCTTTTTTTTTTTTTTCATCTTTTCTTTTTTGACATAATCTCACTGTCATGCAGGCTGGAGTGCAGTGGCATGATCTAAGCTCACTGCATTCTCCACCTCCTGGGTTCAAGAGATTCTCCTGCCTCAGCCTCTCAAGTAGCTGGTCCTACAGGCAAACACCACCACATCTGACTAATTTTTGTATTTTTAGTAAAGACAGGGTTTTGCCATGTTGGCCAGGCTGGTCTCAAACTCCTGACCTCAAGTAACCTGCCCACTTTGGCCTCCCAAAGTGCTGGGATTACAGGCATGTGCCACTGTGCTTGGCCCCTAAGCACTGCTTTTGAAGCATCTCACAAATTCTGATAAGTTGTGTTTTTATTTAGTTCAAAGTATTTTTATTTCTCTTGAGATTTTGTTTTGCCCACATGTTATTAAGAAATGTGCTGTCAAATCTCCAAGTAGTTAGGGATTTTCCAGCTATCTTTCTGATACAGATTTCTAGTTTAATTTGATTGTGGTCTGAAAGCAGACATTGTGTGATTTCTATACTTTCAAAATTTATGGTATGTCTTATTGTCCAGAATGTGGTTTATCTCGGTGAATATTTCATGTGAGCTTCAGAAGAATGTGTATTTTGCTCCTCTTGGAAAAAACGGTCTGTAGACGTCAAGTATATCCGATTAATTGATGATGCTGTTGAGTGTGACTGTATTTTTGCAGACTTTCTGCCTCGTGGATCTGCCTGTTTCTGATAGAGGGAAATTGAATTCTGCACCAGTAATAGTGAACTCATCTATTTCTCCTTGCAATTATATAAGTTTTTGCCTTTCGTATTTTGATGCTATGTTGTTAGGCATATGCCCATTAAAGATTATTATCCCTTCTTGGAGAACTTACCCCTTTATTATCATGTAATTCCCCTCTTTTATTCCTGATAATTTTCCTTGTTCTGGAGTCTGCTCTTTCTGTAATTAATATAGCTACTCCTGCTTTTCTAGTGTTAGTATAGTATATATTTCTCCATCCTTTTACTTCATGTGTGTGTGTGTCCATATTTAAAGTAGGACTCTTGTAGACAACATAGAGTTGGGTCTTGTTTTTTGATCCACTCTTACATTTCAGTCTTTTGACTGGTGCACTTAGACCACTGATGTTTAAAGTGATTAGTGATATACTTGGATTAATATCTATCATATTTGTTACTATTTTCCACTTTTTTGCCTTTGCCTTTTCTTACTATTTTTGTCTTCCACATTTTTCTGCTTTTTGTACTTTGAGCATTTTATGTGATTTCATTTTCTTTCTTTACTTCACCTATCAATATAAATAAATTACCCAGTCTCAGGTATTTCTTTATAACAGTGTGAAAATGGACTAATACTGTGTCTGAGAAAAAGAAATGGATGTAATTTTCATCTTTGCTCCTCTATAGGTTAAGTTTTTGTTCCCTCTGGCTTTTTATTTATCTTGCATTTCCTGCAGTTTTAATATGATATGCCTATGTGTAGTTTTTGGCATTTATCTTGCTTGGTATTCTTTGAACTTCCTGGGTCTGACATTAATTTAGAAAAATTCTTAATCATCATGGCTTCAAATATTGCCTGTGTTCCTTTTCCTTCTGGTGTTCCATTATGCAGATGTTTTCCTCACTATCCTTTTGTAGTTGTTCCCCAGTTCTTGAATATTATCTCCTGTTTTTCATGGTGTTTTTCACTTGGCTTTTTCGGTTTTTGACTTTCTATCACCGTAGTCTCAAGCTCAAGTATTCTTTCCCCAGCTGCGTCCAGCCTATTGATGAGCCCACCAAAGACCTTATTAATTTCTGCTACGGTGTTATTGATCTCTAGGACTTAAAAAATTAGTATTCTCATCTCTCTGCTTACATTTTTCACCTATTCCTGCATTTTCTTTCTATTAAAGATCTTAGCATATTAATTATAGTTTAAAAAATTCCTGGTCTAGTAATTCCAACACTACTGCCACGTCTGACTTTGGTTTTAATGCTTGCTCTCTCTTCAAACTCTGTTTTTGCCTTTTAGCATGCCTTGTAATTTTTGTTGAACTCTGGATATGATGCACTGGGTGAAAGGAACTGCTGTAAACAGAGGCCTGTAGGGATGTGAGTGAGATGTATGGGAGGGGAACTCTTCTACAGCCCCATGATTACGTCTTAAGTCTAGTGAGACTGTGCCCCTGGTCTGTGAACTTCACAAATATTTCCTCCCTTAGGTGGGACAAGATGACTGGATTGTGCTGGAGCTGGATATTCACCTCCCCCCAGGTCAGTTTGGCTCTGGTAAAACCCCAGCAGGTGGGGCTCTGGCTAGCTGGTTTCTTGTTAAGGAAAACAGAATCCTCAAGTGTCTTTCAGAATGGTTTCTTTACACCTCCCTCTGCCAGAACCATGAGGGGACATTTCTCCAATATTGAGTGTGTGAACCTGGGCAAGCTCCAGGAGGCAACACTCACAACAGTGTGGGGACCCCATGAGCTGCTCCCAATGCTCAGGCTTGTCCGTGCTGAGCCTCCACCGATTCCTCAATTACAGTTCAGGTCTCCCTGCCCCTGCACTGGTTTCCACAGAGGTTTCAGCTCATGCATTTCTGCTCTAGTAAGCTGTGATTCTCTGTATTTGCCTGTTTCCCCAATTTTCAGGGCAACATTTTACACTGTGACCTCATACTTCTCTGACAGATCTAAGAAGAGTTGTGGATTTTTTGTTTGTCCATCTTTTCACTTACGGTTAGGATGGAGTGCTGACTTCCAAACTCCCCACTTACTGACTAAAAACCAAGTTGTCAGGTTCTTAATTATCTTTAAATTTTTGTTGATACACCATTTGCTAATTAGCCATATTTCTGTTTTCCTTTTAAGTGGTGGCTCCAGGGTTTACGATGGTTACCTTTTGTGTATCACAGCCCGCCTTTCGATAGTAACATCCGAGCTCAGGTTAGCAGAGAGAGCCTTGCAAGAGTGTCCTTCATCTAATACCGCAGGCCTTTGTGTTTTTGTTCTCATATATGTTACCTCCCTGGATGCTGCAGCTCCTAGAATACATTGTGATTATTATTCCTTTAAACAGCCAATTATCTTTTTAAATCTTAACTTTATTTTCATTGTTGACACAATTACAGATGAAGCGACCACAACCATATTAACATCAATTATCTTCTTAAAAGATTAAAAAGAAGAGAACATTTTTCTTATTCACTGCATATGTTCTATTTCTGGTATTCTTTGTTTGTGTAGATCAGTTTTCATCTGACATCACACTCCTGCCTAAAGAGTTCCCTTCTGCCTTCTCGCAGTGCAGGTCCGCTGGGTTCTCTCTGTGTTTATTTCACTTCCAGTTCTGAATGGCATTGTCCCTGGATAAAGAATTCCAGCCTAACTGCCCGCCTTGCTCTTTACGGGTATGTCTTCACTGATGTCTGGACCGTGCAGTCTTCACTGTTCATCTGTTGTCATCCTTATCCTCATCTCTCTACCTGCCTTTTCTCTGGCTGCTTGGAGGGTTCACATTTTGCCACTGGTTTTCAGCAATTTGATTTTGCTGTCCCTTGCTGTGGTTTTCTTTCTGTTTAGTCTGCTCTTGGTTTGTTGAACAACTTGGATCTGTAAACTTCTGTGTTCATCACATTTGGAAAATTTACAGCCATCATTTCGTTAGATACTGTCTGTCTTTGTCTCTCTTTCTCTCCCTCCCTAGCTGTGTCTCTGCTTATATAGCTGCACAGGTGGACATCCACATACACATCCCTTTGTCTCCTATTGGTTCCTGCGGAGAACTCTAACACGGTGTGGGAAGAGGTACTTTGCATTTTATGTCCTGTACTTTTTAAATTTTTTAAAGGTTACATTAATGTTACATTTATTTTAGATTAAACTTTAACTAGAATTTTTAATTTAAAATTTAAATTTAGTTATTTTTTGAAATTTTTACTTTCAAATTGAAAAAATTTTAAATTATGTAGCCAGCTCTCATTTTAAGTAACAGCATAGTGCATTTGCACCAGAGTAGCCGGCCCTAAATGTTCCATGGAATATCAGTCACATGTCATTCCAGAAAAGTGGAGGGTAGGTGATTTCATGACCAAAACAAAATTTAGTAAGCACTGGATTTAACCAGGAAGCAAAACATATTGACCTTCAACTAATTTCCTTAATACATTACCCACCAACTGGCCTCGACATTCCAAGCTTCCTTTCCATCTTGAGTTAGCAGCAAGCCAAGCACCTGGATTCTCACATGAAAGGTGTCTA
>PVKV010038423.1:0-13924 GCA_004027835.1 Alouatta palliata | reverse complement strand
AACCCTCAATAAACTAGGTATTGACGGAACGTATCTCAAAATGATAAAAGCTATTTGTGACAAACCAACAGCCAATATCATACTGAATGGGCAAAAACTAGAAGCATTCCCTTTGAAATCCGGCACTAGACAAGGATGTCCTCTCTCACCACTCCTATTCGACATAGTACTGGAAGTTCTAGCCAGAGGTATAAGCTAGTTCTTAAAGGCATGTGGACCAATGCTCTGTTTCATTTGTTTTGTATTTTGTCATGTATCTTGAAAAAAGTTCACAAATCACTCTAATTTTATAAAATACATCAACCTTATCATGTATGTCTAGTACTCTAGAGTATAATTTCTAGTGACACTGTGTAAGCAAATTGCAAAAAAAAATGTACTTTATCAATTTTGAAATCACTCTAAATGTATTTTGAATTGAATGTGATTTCTGTTCTCTATTGTGATGTAGTGGGTGAAGAAATGTGTCCCTTGACTGTTGGTTCTCTGAATTACATTAAATAGTTTACTGATACCGATACAACTTGTGCAAAGCAATATTAATAGAAAAAAAATGATTTATGTTAAAATTATCAAAGTTTTGAGTCCAGATTTCTGTCTGAATTGAGAGGAATAAGAGTAAATCTTTTTTATAAAGTCAAATAAAGAAAAACTAGTGAAAAATCTGAAATGAATATTACCCAGAGTGTAGTGCCTTGGAGTGAAAAAAATCATGTATTAGAACTGGTTTTGTCATATATTATGTGTTTACTTATATTAATAACCCTGTATGGTAGGTATTGTTGTTATTTTCCAGAAGGCCAGAGTAAGCAGATGAACAGAAAATAGTGGTCGGAGATTTACCAAATGATGCTAGAGGCAGTATATTTACACTGTACATTGTATAGAAGTTTGAACAGTTTGGTAAATAGTAATGCAAATCGGTCTTGAAGTTTCTGTTTTATATCTGCATAGTTCAGCACAGGAAAATTGTTTCATTAAAACAATTGATTAAAAGTATGCCAGTCTCTATTGTTAAAATGAAAACTACCATATTTCCTATATTCCAATATATACATGTATTAGTAGGCTTTCACACTGCTGATAAAGACATACCCTAGACTGGGCAATTAACAAAAGAAAGAGGTTTAATGGACTTAAACAGTTACACGTGGTTGAGGAGGCCTCAGTATCATGGCAGAAGGTGAAAGGTATGTCTTACATGGTGGCAGGCAAGAGAAGAGAGCTTGTGCAGGGAAACTGCTCTTGTTAAAACCATCATATCTCATGAGACTTACTCACTATCAAAAGAACAGCATGGGAAAGACCTCCCCCACCATGATTCAGTTACCTCCTAGTGGGTAATTACCTCCTAGTAGGTAATTGTGGAGTCCCTCCCACAACACCTGGGAATTCAAGATGAGATTTGGGTGAGGACACAGCCAAACTATGTCATTCCACCCCTGGCCCCTCCCAAATCTCATATCCTCACATTTCAAAATCAATCATGCCTTCCCAACAGTCCCCGAAAGTGTTAACTCATACCAGCCTTAACTCGAAAATCTAAGTTTTATCTAAGACAAGCAAGTCCCTTCGTCCTATGAGCCTGTAAAATCAAATGCAAGTTAGTTACTTCCTAGATACAGTGAGGGTACAGGCATTGGGTAAATACAGCCATTCCAAATGGGAGAAATTGACAAAAACAAAGGCCGAAATCCAGCGGGGCAGTCAAATCTTAAAGCTCCAAAATTGTCTCCTTTGATCCTGTGTCTCACATCCAGGTCACGCTGATGCAACTATATATATTAAGTACATAATATATGCTAATCGTTATTCCTGTGATTATTAATTACATAATTTATAAATTAAGTTGAACTTAAATCATTCATTGGCAGCTAAACCACATTTAGATTAAGCATGTTTTCCAAAATATGTAGGGTCTGTCATTTTCCAGTAAATCAGAAGTATCTATGCAATAACTGAAATATGTGATCAGATATTAAAATTATATAGACATATGTAGAGAGAGACATAGGGAGAGAGAGGGGGCCTTCTACACTTACCTGTTTTGCTCTAAAGCTAGTCATATATTTGTATGACTGAGCCTTTAAAAATGAGAATGATGTTTGTTTTTCAGGAAATGAGAGGATTATAATGAATATCAGATAATCAAATGTATGAGAAAACACTTTGGAAAATAATAAATTGCTAAAATGTATTTCAAAAACAAACATTCTTCTGTATAAAATTAAAGTCCTTTACTAAATACACACATTTATCTTCTAATATTTATAGAATTTATAATAACCATTGAGGTTGAAAATATGTCAAAAAAGAGGAAAAGCCTTCTTTGTTTTTAAATAATAATATGTGCCACTTTTATCCGACTACCCAAGACTCGCCATCTCCTCCCTGAAGAATCCTTGTAAGAGTTGAAGAAATTGAAATATTGAATAATGATTCAATGCACTGTGACAACAGAGGCCAGATGAGTACATGCAAATTACATCCGTAGGGGGAGGTGATTCAGTGAAGCCTCATGGAGTCCATGACACTTAATCTGTATTTTGATGAATGAGCAGAGTTTGCTGTTTGGACAAGTGGAAAAAAGCATACCTGACAGGGATCTACATATGCACAATTATAGAGGCATAAACGCACATGGCATGTTCCATAACAATAAGAAATTAAGCGTGCATAAAGAGTGAATGATAGGGAATCCCCACTATCGAGAGAAAAGACCAAAAATTATTAGGACTAGGAATTGAAGTTATTTCTAAAACCTCCTAATCTGATGATTTTCATAAACAAGGGAGAGTTCCCACAATTGCCTCCTTGACAGATTTTGATAGATATCCGCAAGGTCAGAGAAAGACCTTTGCAGGTGCTGCTACCTGAGCACCTTGTGATGCACCCTCACTGCCCTATATGCAATTCAAAATAGAAAGCAGAGTGAGAAATTAGTATCAGAAATTCCAACAAAGTTGTGCCTTTTTCTCCTTTGATGTCTACTTTGCTTTATTTCAGAAAAATTAAAAACACATTCATTAAAGTTTTAAAATTTTTTCTTTTATATTATAATTGTTTGCGTGTCCCCAATTTGCTAGTGTTTAAGCACATGCTCCTACATTCTCAGGTAATGCAGTGCCAAATTATTAATCTTCTATGTAATGGATGGTGAATCTATCCACATTTTATAATCTGGCTATTTAACTGACAAAATGAGAACTGAGAAAATTTGTATTCTAAATAGGGCAATAAGAACTCTTTAATGAAAGTGGGGAGTTTTTGAACATAGAATGTACAAAAACATGAAAGATTTTCTTCTGGCCTCCAAACACAGAAAATATGATTAATTTCCATACCATATCAGATTGAAATACTCTTCAATGTTGGTATTATGAAATATCTTTGAAATATCATTTTTATTTAAAATTCATAGGCCTTTTGCCTTCTGTTCCATTTTCATACTAGTGAAAAATTCTACTCATCCATCAAAATCAGTTTAAGAATCAGAAAAAATATTTGCTTCAACTTAAAAATAATATTTTCAAATATTATTTAGAAAACTGACATATTGGGAGTTCAGGAGAAACCACTATTTTTCCAGTAACATCAAACATTCTATGTCATGTCACTCAATACATGAACCCCAGTCTGAGAAGCTCGGTGTTAACAAAAGCTAGCCTACCTTTCTCTTGGCTTCTTGAAACTAAATTCAGATGCCCTTCTGACTTTAGTGGTGACGCTAATAGTTGTGATTGTTTTACAGCAAACAAGACAATAATCGAAATATAGTCAGACACCATTTGTTTATTAAAATGCCAAAGAAGAAATTTCACTATTAGTGATCTATGTGCACAATACAAATAAATGATTATTAACTAGCATATGTAATTTTTGAAAAGAGTGATTGCAAACAAATACCAGCTGTTCACAAGATTTTAATGTTTCCCTTATGAAGATACTGTTTTAAGATTCTTACTAGTTGTAACCTTCATAGGACAATTTCCTTTCTAACTATTAATAAAATAATCACTATTCCTTTTAACATAAAATCATGCTAAATTTACAGTAATATTTTCTCATATTTTTAGCAGATCTACATGTATAAACAAAAATCTGAATCAAATGTCATTCAGCTTACTATCATCAAGTGGTAAATATGTTGTCAAAAATGTGCTTAGTTCAACAAAGAGTAACGAGATAAAAAAGTTATAATAATGGCCAGTTACATTTGGAATATTAGATTGAGAATTTAAGATGTTGGCCCAAAATAACTTAGCTAGTAAGTCTTAGAAGTGGCCTGTTTGATTCTGAAGCCAAAGATCTCAGTTAGTATTTTCTACTGATTTCCCAAATTGCAAAGAATTTTCCTAAAAGTAAGTGACTTAATACCTATTTGGAGAGAAATATTGCTCCAAAATAAAAGAAATCAACTACATTTCCTATTATATCTCTGCTCACAGAGGAACAACTATGAATGAAATAGCAAATTACAAATCATTGAAACAAATGTTCCCTCTGTTGTTGTTATACCATTTTAATTTTACTTATCATTTAGTAAATCTCTAAGAAATTGCCCCCTGACCAGTTTGTTTCCCACTTTTCAGCAATGGCGATTCAAAGGCAAATATTTTAAGGGTCCTGCCTTCATCTTTTCAGTTGGAAAATTTCTTGTACAACACGTTTTATTGGCACAACTGTTGAATGAAAAAGTGTTTGCCAAACGCTTAGGGATCTGGGACTGGGTTGGCCTTCAAATCAGAGGGAGCATTGCGTAAGAGCTAGTCCGTAGGAAGCTCAGAAAGCCATTTACACATCAGGCTTCCTTGGCTTCAAGATAAGATGTGTTTTCATAAAATGAAAAGCATTGCGGCTCAATTATTGGTTACCAGAGACAATCTGGAACTGAATTTTGTATATAGTTCAGAAAATGAGTGATCCAAAACTTATAATTGCATATTAATTTATTGAAATAGATATATATTTATATTAAATATTACTTGAAAATTGTCTAAGCTGCTTCACAGGGTTTAAAATGAGATATTAAAAGAAATATTTTAAGTAGGGCCACAGACAGTGGGTTTGTAGGTAATAAACGAATAACCAATGTGATTTTACATTATGCTCTTCATTGTTTAAAATAGTTAAAGGTTTATATTTAAAAAATATATAGCTTTAGTGATTTTATACCAAATACATGACATATGATGTAGTAATTGAAAACATTTTAATTTTATTTTCTACATTTATTTTTAGTTTTTATATTAGAAAGTAAGATAGTATTCTGTTAACATATAATCTTTCTAAAATACAATCTTTCTAAAGTCATAATGCCAGGACTCTGAGAATGCTAGTACTTGAATGTTCATTTACCTCCATGAGCAAATCTTTATTTTGTCAAAGTAATAGTTTATTATCAGAGAGTTGAAATAAATCACAATATTATGTAAACATTAAATCAACAAATCTGTCAATACTTAATACCTATGCATTCTCGTGTAGTTTTATTTCAGATAAATAAAAACTTTTTTAAAAAAATTATACTTTAATTTCTGGGGTACATGTGTGGAACGTGCAGGTTTGTTACATAGGTATACACATGCCATGGTGCTTTGCTGCATCTATTACCCCGTCATCTACATTAGATATTTCTTCTAATGCTGTCTCTCCCCTACCCCCCCACCCTCTGCTATCCCTCCCCTACTCCCCTCCACCCCACAACAGGTCCTGGTGTATGATGTTCTCCTTCCTGTGTCCATATGTTCACATTGTTCAGCACCCACTTACGAGTGAGAACATGCAGCATTTGGTTTTCTGTTCTGTGTCAGTTTGCTGAGAATGATGGTTTCCAGCTTTAACCATGTCCCTGCAAAGGATATGAACTCATCCTTTTTTATGGCTGCATAATATTCCATGGTGTATATATGCCACATTTTCTTCAGTCTGTCATTGATGAACACTTGGAAAAACAACTCTTAAAGACAAAATCCATAGTTTCTTTTTAAAAAATTTAATCAAAATTTTAAAGATGAAACATAGTAGTTGTACATGTTTATAGGGTACATAGTATTGTTTCAATACATACAATATATAGTAATCAGATCAGGGTAATTAGCATATCCATCACCTCAATTATCTTTTTTCTTTTTTTTTGTGTTGGGAACATTCCATATCCTTCTAGTTATGCAGTCATCCTACAGTGCTGTAGAATACTGGAACTTGTTTTCCTGTCTAGATGTAACTTTGTATCCTGTAACAGATCTTTTCTGTGAAGTATTTTCACATTGGCAGGTGGCCACTTAGTTACTTAATTTTGATAATTTTCAGCAACGTAAGTTGGTCATTATACTAAAAACGTCCAAGAAGTCCAGGACCATAAAAAAAAAAAACTACTTTGACAAAAAAGAAAAAAATAGTTGGTATCTGTTAACAGAATTACTGGAGTCTTAAGATGGAGTTTTATTGTGTTCGGTTGATATAATGTTCCTTTGAATTTAATCTTCTATTTCACTGGAAATATTTATTTCTCCTCAAGACTCATTGCTACCAAAGCAAACATACGTTTGTTGAGAAAAGTGCCACAAGTCATTCTTGCTGATGAACTTTTAAAAAACATAATAGTTTTATCTTTTTATGTAATGCTTATATATTTTTAATCAGCTATTGTTTAATAAAAAATAATTCATTAAATTTTGTTTGCATATATATATATATACACATATATACTTTTTTTTGTTGTTGTTGTTTTGTTTTCAGGATTTAAATGTTCTATCTGTGTATGCAACATCCTTTTTTTTTTTTTTTAAACAGAGTTTCGCTCCTGTTGCCCAGGCTGGAGTGCAATGGCATGATCTTGGCTCACTGCAACTACCACCTCCCAGGTTCAAGCGATTCTATTGCCTCAAACTCCTGGGTAGCTGGGATTACAGGCACACACCTTCATGCCCAGCTAATTATTGTATTTTCAGTAGAGATGGAGTTCCACCACATTGGCCAGGCTGGTCTTGAACTCCTGACCTCAGGTGATCCTCCCACCTTGGCCTCCCAAACTGCATAAACAGACTCCTTTAAAAAATCTAAAATTATAGGAATGTAATAGGAATATACAGGTAGTTAAGTTGAAAAATTAAAAATTTTTCTAAACTATTTCTACAAATGTAAACTGAAAATAAAAACATAATCGGTTTTCCTATTTAAAAACTATTTTTGGGGTGGGCTTGGTGGCTCACGCCTGTAATCCCAACACTTTGGGAGGCCAAGGCGGGTGGATCATTTAAGGTCAGGAGTTCCAGACCATCCTGGCCAACATGGTGAAACAACATCTCTACTAAAACTGCAAAAATTAGCCAGGTGTGGTGGTGAGCACCTGTAGTCCCAGCTACTCCAGAGGCTGAGGCTGGACAATGGCTTAAACCCAAGGGACAGAGGTTGCAGTGAGCTGAGATCATGCCAGTGCACTCCAGCCTAGGTGACAGAGTGACTCCATCTCAGGAAAAAACAAAACAAACTATACATTATTTATATATATACGTATGTTTTTATAAAATATGTAATATATATATTTTATAATATATATTATATATGAAATATATATATTTTATAATATATATTATATATGAAATTTATATATTTTATAATATATAAAAATATATTTTTTTACAAAAATCCAAACAAATATATATTTTGTTTGTTTGTTTTGTATCTGTAAATATGTATATTTATATTTATATATTATTATTTATATATAAATATATATATATTTACAGCCAGGCCTGGAGGTTCATGCCTGTAATCCCAGCCCACTGGGGCACGGAGGTGGGAAAATCACCTGAAGCCAGGAGTTCAGGACCAGCTTGGCAACATAGCAAGACCCCTTCTCTGCCAAAAAAGAAAAACAACAATTAGCTGGGCATGGTACTGTGCAGTGCCCCCAGCACCCACAGAGCTCGCTACCTGGGAGGCTGAGGGAGGAGGATTGCTTGATCCCAAAGTTCAAAGGTGCAGTGAACTGTGATAGTACCACTACACTCAAGTCTGGGGTGACAGAGCAAGACCTGATTTCTAAAAAATAAATAAATAAACAAATAGTAGTTTTATTAGAATAAAGACTGTAATTATAACAAAGACCCCTCCCCCCAAAAAAATCAGTGACTTTAAAAGGTTAGAAGATGATTTTTTTCTCGTATAACAAGACTAATTAACCAAAGAGAGTTATGATAGCGGCACAGTGTGGGGGTGATGTGGTCTGGCTCCATGTTTCCATCTTTAATAGTAATCTAATCTCATCTTGAATAGTAATTCGAATTGTTATCCCCACATGTTCAGTGAGGGACCTCGTGGGAGGTGATTAGATCATGGGAGTGGGCCCCCCCATGGTATTCTTATGATAGTGAGTGAGTTTTCATGAGATCTGATGGTTTCATAAGTGTCTAGCATTTTTCCTGCTGGCACTCATTCTCTCTCCTGCTGCCCGGTAAAGAGGTGCCTTCCACCATGGTTGTAAGTTTCCTGAGGCCTCCCCAGCCACGTGGAACTGCGAGTCAATTAAACCTTTTTTCCTTATAAATTAATCAGTCTCGGCTGATTCTTCATAGCAGTGTGAGAACGGACTAATACAGGGGATACAAGTTTTTTCTTTCCTGTTTTGTTCCACCCTTGTCTCCAGGGAGTTTTTATCCAGTGGCTTATGATAGGCACTCTCCTTGAGCCAGGACATCTATATTCCAGCCACTGGGAAGGGGAGGAAAGGAGGAAGGGCAGGATTACTTTACAGGGCTCAACCTAGGAAGTTGTATGCAACAATTTCACTCGTATCTGTTTTGCTAGGACTTAGTGATACGTGTTCACATAGCTACAAAGAGATCGGGAAGTCAAATCTTTAACTGTGTGTACATCTAAAACTGGAGGTTCTATTACTGTCACAAGGCAAGAATGGATATTAGATGAAAACAAGCACTTTCTGCTGCAGAAATGTTAGAATATATTATTATAGAAATTTTACAGAGAAATAGTCCTTGCCTTAAATAGTAGTGTATCATTTAGAATATTTCCAGCTGCAAGTATTAGGCAATATAGCTAAAAGTGGTTTGTACTATAAGAATATTTTTTTTATCTCATATGGGTAGAGCTGTGACATGATTGGTTATTTCATTTCACAGGGATTTTATCAAGGACTACACTCTTTTTTCTTTAGTTTTACTCCACATCCTCAGCAAAGTAGTCATTCATAGTTTTTTCTTCATGGCCTTAATCAGTATCACATTCTGAGAAAGTCATATCCAAAGGCAGGGAGGGTGGTTCCTCATTGCTTTACCTTTCTTTTCTGTCTTTTTTTTTTTTTTTTATCAGAGAGAAATATCTTTTCTGTGATCTCCTAAGCAGTCTCATCTCAGGTTTCAGTGACAAATACTGGGTCACACATTCTTTGCCTTAGTTTCAGGGAGTATTAATATTGACCATTTTTAGCACTTTAGCAGAAAGGAAGGTATTTGAGAAAGTCTGCTGGAATGACATCCAAGAGCCTCTACCACAATTAAATGATGTAGCTTAAAATATGTATATAGGTAAGATGTTTGCTTATTTACTTTAAAAAATCCCTAGAAAGTTTATGTAGAAGTTATTACACAAATTGAATTGACTTGCTTCTTTAACATTGGATTTCTAATAAATAAAATGTTCATGACCTTATGTTAATTGTATTAATGCTATTCATAAACTTTAGAAAAAATATCAGTATGTAATATTTTCACATTATAATAGTAAACACAAAATACAGAAATTCAGTAATATCTGAAAAGAATTTTGGAGTTTCAAGTCATGCTTTCATCTAATTCAATATCTTATAATTTACTCACATTAGGAATAATCATATTTTAATTGTGTATGCATCAATACAAATATAAAAATAACACGATTATTATTTTATAATATTTGCTTTTTAAAAAATCAAAAGAAACACAAAAATTACAAAAGAATGTTTAAGAGGAGAGAAAAAAGTTACTATTAAACATTTTAAAATATAGGCCAAATGGTTTAGTATTCCCCTTTATCTACATCTTAATATTGCTGACATCTCTTTTTGAGCTAAGAATGCTTGAATAGGGGAAAAAAAGCAGTCACCATGGGTTTGTTCATGAATACACTTAACTTTATTTTGGGAAGAGTTCATTTTTCAAAAGTATAAAGAGATCCTTATTTCATAGGTGGAAGGTGATGTATTCATATCTCTACCCTTCAAAATTGAGATTGGCAATATGGTTTGTAAGAGAAGGTATTAAAAAATCAGAAGGAGAATTATAGCAAATTCATTGCAAATAGTGACAATTGGATTATTTAAATTCATTGCAAATAGTGACAATTGGATTATTTAAAGTGGTTGTGGCATAAATGCTAGGATTCATGTGGTGTTCCTGAATGCCCCAATCCCATGAATAGCAAGTGTGTTTTAATGATACCTGCTGACTAGTTAAAATGGTTACTTTCACACAGCTGATATATTTTATATGCTTTGCACAAATTTTCATGTACACAATCTATTGTTTTCTTTCTCTCATGTCTATATAAATCTTTATAAAAACTATAAAGTGATTCTGTATATACTACTTTAATAAAAATTATGTAATTTGCATAAATAATAGGTTACAGTTATGAGACTGCTAATATAGTACTGTATAATTGGAAAAAATTTGATGAAAATTACATTGTTTCAAGTGTGCGGGTGGAACATGGCACCTAAGAGTAAAGTTTAACATTTAATGCAACGATATATTTGAATTAGGTGAAGGAGCTAGTTCTAATAATGGTTGTAAAATTATAAAAAAACATTTTCTACACTGTTATTTGATAAATTACATTTAATTTTTGAAGCCAAACATTGACTTGACCAAAAGATCAATAAATTCTGATCTATAAATTTAATAAAGTTCATGAAGATGAACAAAGGTGAAGAAGAGCAATTATATCCTCATGAGTTTATGATAACGATATGTGGAACTGGAAAATTGCTCCAAAAAAGTCATACATAAATCATATTATCAGTTGAGTTTATTCTGGAAAGGTCTGCAGGTACAACTCTAAATTTTTTTAGTTAGGTTTCTTAGAAGATACACTAGTTTAAATTTAGTTCTCCTACAATACTGTAGGTACGTCACGTAACTACCAGATGCAATGTTTGGTTTAGAAATTGTTCCACATTAGTAGTCATTAAACAAGAAATAAATAAGGATGATTTCTTCTTCTAATTCAGTAAATGTGTTTTTAATATGCATATATTTATGTAGGCACATATTTTTGCATCTTGATAATTACATAAATTTATACAAGTATTTCTATTAATTAGACAATACTTCTCTTGCAAAAGCAGGCATGCATCCATTTTTAGATATTTATTTTTAATAATAGTAAATACAATTTCAATTTAAGAAGTGCATTAGATACATTAAAGAAAATATGACAGTTTCTGTGTTCATAGCCTTCATATTTTTGTCTTCCCAATTCTCATATATTTTGTAGAGTTTTGGGATGTGGATTGTGTACTCTCTCTCTCTCTCTCTCTCTCTTTATATATATATATATATATATATATATATTTTTTTTTTTTTTTTTTTTTTTTTAAGATGGAGTCTTGCTCTGTCTCCATGCTGGAGTGCAGTGGTGTGATCTTGGCTCACTGCAACTTCCGGTGACTGGGTTCAAGCGATTCCCCTCCCTCAGCCTCCCAAGTAGCTGGGACTACAGGCACCTGCCACCACATCTGGCTAATATTTTATATTTTAGTAGAGATGAGGTTTCACCATGTTGACCAGGCTATTCTTGATCTCCTGACCTCCTGATCCACCTGCCTTGGCCTCCCAAAGTGCTGGGATTATAGGTGTCACACCCTGCCCTATATTCTTTTTAATGACTGAGAAAAATGTCAGCATCAGTTGTCATCGTCATTTGAAATAACTTTTAACCCATTAAAATTTTTTAACAATGTACAGTAATCATAGATGTTACTACTGTTGAAAAGAGAATAAATACCTTATGGCTATGGTTTTCAAAGTTTTTGTGTTCTTAGCTAATTCTTAAAGGGATGCATTTTTATTTATCTTCTCCTGAGTTTTTTCTTCTTAGAACTCGCAATATCTCTCCTCCTCTTTCCATCTCTGTCCCTGCTTTTCTATCCGTCATGGCACCAAGGAGAAATTGTCAATATCTTACGGAAGAAATTGTACTCAGCTCAGTTGTTTTAAAGTGTGATAAGAAGCTTTAATAAACTGTGCAGCAAGAGTTAAAATTAAGTTGTTTAATTATAGCTGGTGTGCCTGCTTACACCACAGTGGGTGGCTTCTGCTGAAGGGCTGTGTTTTGGATGAATTGCTGTAAAGAATGCCAAACCCAGAGGGTACACTTTCTTTTTTTGTCAACCCAAATTTCCAGGTACTTTTGTGTTTAATACAATAAATAGTGTTTTAATGTCCTACATTTATAATAAAGTGATGTGATACAACTCAATAGAATTTCCAACTTGTTTTCCCAACTTCCAAGATTGGAAATTTCATAGTTACTTGTGTGGGAGCCGTGTTGGTGGTGGAATCAGCAACTCTGGGGAGGCAGTTTACATCATTTGACCTTCTTCTCCTTAGTATCTGCTCATTATCTGCTGACTTTCCCATTCATAGCTGTTATCAGTTGTAATATTACACGTATGTTATTAGAATAAAATGCTTAGGTATGAAATATATGAAAAATTTGTTTGCTGAGAGCACTTTATGGTGTATCTAGTGACTAATGGAGCCCATTGCCTTTTCAATGCAGTGCTCCTTGCTGTACGTTGTAATTTCAACGTATAAATTTAGTTGTTAGTGAAATCTAATGTGGCATCCTTAAACAACATAAAGGGTATATTTTATAATAGTATGGTACCTGTGTCAGTGAAATAGACTAGATTTTAATTTCTACAATAGTTTTATGTGTTTAAGCTAACAGTAGATGCTATTGTGTTTCTTTGAATACATAAAAATATCTAAGCTGATCATCTGTTTAAACAGGATTTCAATCCATCAAGTAAATGAATCCCCTTCATATTTTATCTTTTGCATCTCGAATTTTCAGACAAGCAGAGATTATTGGAAAATACTTGATTGTATTTTTATTAATATCTATGGAACAAATTTTATATGTTGCTACTGAGTTTCCATTCTGGAGAAATCCAGAAATTTAAAAAGTACTTTCTTGTCTATATAATACTTACATCCACATTTGATGAAAGCATCTGTTATGTCTTCTATTTTCTCAGTCAAACATTCACTATTAAATAGATTACATATTTTTCATGGACTTTTTTCATTTTTAGTAATTACATATCTTTTTATTTGTAGGATTTTTCTAAAGAAAGATTTTTTTTTTTGGAAATTTGTAAGGATGCTCAGATTTTAGTATATACAATAAGTACAGAAAAGTGCAGAAAAATTTTTCTATGATTTCATTACTCAGAGATGATAATAGTTATTTGTATTGGTACTTAAAGTTATTATTATTTATTTCACACATTATAAGATGGGTTTCTCAGAACACCAGCTTTCAGATTTGAATGCAAGAGGTTTCCTGGGGGCTATTCTTTTTTACCATCTATGAGAGGACAAGGGGAGAGAACTGGGTAGAGGAAGAAGCTGACCTGAAATGAAGTCACAGCAGCTGCCGTAACCAATCACATGAGGAACTGTGGACCCTTAAGAATGACTCTTAAGAAGTGAATCACGGCCGGGCGCGGTGGCTCACGCCTGTAATCCCAGCACTTTGGGAGGCCGAGGCGGGTGGATCACGAGGTCAAGAGATCGAGACCATCCTGGTCAACATGGTGAAACCCCGTCTCTACTAAAAATACAAAAATTAGCTGGGCATGGTGGCACGTGCCTGTAGTCCCAGCTACTCGGGAGACTGAGGCAGGAGAATTGCT
>PVKV010038422.1:0-13931 GCA_004027835.1 Alouatta palliata | reverse complement strand
CTCTACTAAAAATACAAAAATTAGCTGGGCATGGTGGCACGTGCCTGTAGTCCCAGCTACTCGGGAGGCTGAGGCAGGAGAATTGCTTGAACCCAGGAGGCGGAGGTTGCAGTGAGCCGAGATCGTGCCATTGCACTCCAGCCTGGGTAACAAGAGCGAAACTCCGTCTCAAAAAAAAAAAAAAAAAAAAAAAAAAAAATGTGACAAATGTTAATTGTTAATTTTGGGTAATGGTACATGGCATGGGAATATTTAAATCATTCTTCGTGTTTTTGCGTATTTTCTAATGTCTCAAAATAAAAATAAGTAAATTGCAGCCAGGCACAGTGGCTCCTGCCTGTAATCCCAGCACTTTGGGAGGCCCAGGCAGGCGGATCACAAGGTCAAGGGGTTGAGACTATCCTGGCCAACATGATGAAACCCCGTCTCTACTAAAAATACAAAAATTAGCTGGACGTGATGGTGTACGCCTGTAGTCCCAGCCATTCGGGAGGCTGAGGCACGAGAATAACCTGAACTCGGGAGGTGGCAGTGAGCCGAAATCGAGCCACTGCACCACTCCAGCCTGGCAACAGAGCAAGACTGTCTCAAAAAAAAAAAAAAAAAAAAAAAAAAAAAGTGGTAGAGTAAGGCCAGGCCGCACATTCATTGTGTGTGTGTGTGTGTGTGTGTGTGTTTTAGACAGGGTCTCACTCTGTTACCCAGGCTGGAGTGCAGTGGTGCAATCTTGGCTCACTGCAACTTCTACTTCCTCGGCTCAGGTGAGTGATCCTCCCACCTCAGCCTCCCATGTATGTACCTGTGACTACAGGCACCTGCCAACACCAATTAACTGGATAATTTTTTATGTTTTTTTGTATAGATGAGGTCTCAAAAAAAAAAAAATCATAGAGATTATCACACATGGCTGGGCACGGTGGCTCACACCTGTAATCCCAGCACTTTGGGGAGGCCATCGTGGGTGGATCACCTGAGGCCAGGAGTTTGAGAACAGCCTGGCCAACGTGGTGAAACCCTGTCTCTACTAAAAATACAAAAATCAGCCAAGTGTGGTAGCTCATGCCTGTAATCCCAGCTACTAGGGAGGCTGAGGCAGGAGAATTGCTTGAACCCAGGAGGCGGAGGTTGCAGTGAGCTGAGATCGCACCATTGCACTCCAGCCTAGGTGACAGAGTGAGACTTCTTCTCAAAAAAAATAAAAATAAAAATAAAAATGATCTGCATAGGCTGAGAAATGGTTTAGAAACGTAGGCCAGATCAAAGCCAGAAAAGAAAACATAAGCCAGAAAAAAGTGGGTGTGCGATTTCGCCCCTTATTCTACTATCAGGGGTCAGTCTATCCTAAAGATAGAGGAATTTTCAAATGTTTTTGCCTTTGGGAGTTTGAGGAAAAAAACCAGGGCTTTATGTAAATCCAAACAAAAAGCAAATGAGTCTGGGGGGGGTGGTTTCTGCCCTAATATTTCTCTAAATGGGACCTGGGAACGCTGTTGAAAAATATATAGACTATTTCAGGGAAGTTCCAAATAAAATTATGTAGCTGCTCCACCCTAATAAGGAAGATATGCATAGCTCCCCACTCCCTAGGTGCAGGCCTTGGGCTAAAAGAGTAACTTTAGAGTGGAATTTGCTCAAAGCAATAGGAAGAAGAAAAAAAAAATAAGACTGGAGAAACCTACAAATCCTACTTTATCCATGGAATCAAGGTTGAATAAGCAGTTAGAAATTATGTTACTGTCCTCCCCCCGCCTTTTTTTCCTTTTGGTAGAGACTGGGTTTCTATGTTGTCCAGGCTGGTCTCGAGGTCAAGCGATACACCCGTCTCGGTTTCCCAAAGTGCCAGGATCGCAAGAGTGAGCCACCACACCCAGCCAAAAATCATGTACCCTTGTTTGGCATTAATAAAATGACATTGGACCTCTGTGATCTTCCTCCCCTACACCCATAACCCTGTGTAATTATGAGAAACATTTCAATAATGGCGCATCCTCCAATATACCTAACCAGTACTCCTCAAAACAGCTCGACTAATTTCAGATAGAGGAACTCCTCATCTTTTCTTCCTCCCACCCAGGACCCAAGGTCAGGAAAACACCCAGGTCAGGTCACGAGCCAGCTGCGTAGAGGGAACCGCAGGCGTGACCATCCGAGCACGCGCCCACCAGCCGCGGCTGGGAGGGACTTCCTGGACGTCGCTCTCTTCCCATTGGCTAAGAAGGGTCATGTGGATGAATGCGCCATCACCCGGCCGGAACCGGCAGCGCGGTTATAAAACAAAGGGAACCGAGGTCTGCGCGAAGGCTGTTTCTGTCACTCCACTCACCTCGCTCTTCAAAGCTGAACTCGAACCTGCTGCCCATCGGCCTAGCGTTGCTCTCGCCATGGCTCTCAGCGATGCTGACGTGCAAAAGCAGGTGAGGGGCTGGGCTGGGTCTCGCGAAGCCGCGGCGCCAGTCCCGGGGGTGAGCTGGAGCCCGGCTTGGGGAGGCCGCGGACCGTGAGCCGCCCAGGTGCCGCAGGAAGGCCCCTTGCTCCACGTCACCAGGCCCTAGAGGTCGGCCTGAGGAGGGAGATTTGCCCCACTGCTCCCCTGTGACCTCTGCTCGGGTCTCGGACACTGCCCCCGCTTGCCTGCGCACCGCCTCAAAAAAAAAAAAAAGAAAGAAAATAGCCTCGTCACTTTGTGTCTCCTGAAGGAAGTGCTTAAGGCATATGATAGGAAAGAAACCGTGCGGAGGAAAGAAACCTGCTTCCATCCAGCTCTGTCGCCCAGGCTGGAGTGCAATGGAGCGATCTCGGCTCACTGCAACCTCCGCCTTCCGGGTGCAAGCAGTTCTCCTGCCTCAGCCTCCCTAGAAGCTGGGATTACAGGCGCGCGCCCCACGCCCGGCTAATTTTTGTATTTTTTGTGTTTTTAGTGGAGGTGGGGTTTCACCATGTTGGCCAGGCTGGTCTCGAACTCCTGACCTTAGGTGTTCCGCAGGTCTAGGCCTCACAAAGTGCTGGGATTACAGGCGTGAGCCACTGCGCCTGGCCTTTATAAACTGTTAATCTTTTTTTTTTTTTTTTGTCTTTTTGTTTTTTTCCTTTTTTGTGGAGAACGGGGTCTCGCTATATTGCCCAGGCAAGTCTTGAACTCCTGGGCTCAAGCTCTCCTCCTGCCTCTGCCTCCCTAAGAGCTGGGATTACAGGCGTGAGCACAGCGCTCGGCCTGAACTGTTAATCTTTATTTTGAGGGAGTCTCCTCTATCGTAATGGGTTGTAACGGTTGGTTTCCCATTAATGTGTATGTTAAAATTTGTGAAATAACAGGCAGGGCCGGTCGCGGTGGCTCATGTTTGTAATCCCAGCACTTTAGGAGGCTCAGGCGGTTGGATTACCCGAGGTAAAGAGTTGGAAACCAGCCTCGGCAACATGGCGGAACCCCGTCTCTACTAAAAATGTAAAATTAGTGGGTCGTGGTGACGCATCTCTGTAATCCCAGCTACTAGGGAGGTTGAGGCAGGAGAATCTCTTGAACCCGGGAGGTGGAGATCGTGGTGAGCCGAGATGGTGCTATTGCACTCCAGCATGGGCAACAGAGCGAGACTCCGTCTCAAAAAAAAATAATAATAATAGTAATTAGGCCGGGAGCGATGGCTCACGCCTGTAATCCCAGCACTTTGGGAGGCCGAGGCGGGTGGATCATGAGGTCAAGAGATTGAGACCATCCTGGTCAACATGGTGAAACCCCGTCTCTACTAAAAATACAAAAATTAGCTGGGCATGGTGGCACGTGTCTGTAGTCCCAGCTACTCGGGAGGCTGAGGCAGGAGAATTGCTTGAACCCAGGAGGCGGAGGCTGCGGTGAGCCGAGATCGCGCCATTGCACTCCAGCCTGGGTAACAAGAGCGAAACTCCGTCTCAAAAAAAAAAAATAAAAATAATAATAATAATAATAATTAGCTGAGCGTGGTGGCGCATGCTTGTGTTCCTAGCTACTAACGAAGGTGATGCTGGAGAACTATTTGAGCCCAGGGGGTCGAGGCAGTGAGCTATCATCTTCCCACTGTGGTCCATCCTAGGCGACAGAGCCAGACGCTGTCTCTACAACATAAAATTAAATAAAAGTGTGTGAAATGCAGTTCCTCTTTTTATGAGCCTCATTGCCTAACCGTGTTTGGCACCTGGTAGATCAGTCAGAGTTTATGGGGAAAAATTGTTATGGAAGTTGTGAACCCACATCAGTTTTGAAAGTGTGTAATCAGTCCTGGGAAACTTGCTTAGTGTTTTTTTTGTTTGTTTGTTTTTGAGTGCCATTCCTTCAAGTTTGTAGGTATTAAGAATTTTGTAATGCAACAGACTCCCAGGGGAATAGGGTAGCAGTTTATAAGCCTGTAACTAACGTAAGGAAAAGTGGTTTCCGTTTATCCTGTCAATAGATATCCTGAAACTGGAATCCTTGCATTTAGTAGTCATATTGCGGGTAGATTTTCCAGAGAAGGAAGTTTAAGGCTGCAGTCATTTGCACGTAGTTTAGAGAACTAAGCCATTGTTTTCTGAAGCACTGTGCTAGGAAAATTCTCTTACTAAAGCACACTCACTGTCTTATGAATCTTCTGAGATGAGCAATAAAATGTTTTCCCAGCCGGAGTGTGGTGGCTCATGGTGGCTCATGGCTGTAATCCCAGCATTTTGGGAGGCTGAGGTGGGCAGATCACCTGAGGTCAGAAGTTCTAGACCAGCCTGACCAACATGGAGAAACCTCGTCTCTACTAAAAATACAAAATTAGCTGGGCATGGGGGCACACGCCTGTAGTCCCAGCTACTCGGGAGGCGGTGGCAGGAGAATTGCTTGAACCCAGGAGACGGAAGCTGCAGTGAGCTGAGATTGCACTACTGCACTCCAGCCTGGGCAACAAGAGGGAAACTCTGTCTCAAAAAAAGAAGAAAATGTTTTTTCTTGGATGTTTCCATTTTTTGAAAATGTCTTTTCATTTTATTCTTAACCTAATAGGCACTAAGAAGTGCCTATTTCTTCATCCCTATTTCTTCTTCGTTTTAAGGTTCTCGTGCTAATCCCAAAGGGGAAATAGAGATGATAAAAATAGTGTCTGTGGAGAAGTTTAAGAAATACAGTATTCTTACAGAACAATAAGGGGTTTTTTAAAACCATTTTCACTGCTTCTTCTGGTTTTCAATAGAAGAAAAGTTCGATGGCCAGGCTCTGTGGCTCACGCCTGTAATCCCAACACTTTGGGAGGCTAACGCGTGCGGATCACCAGGTCAAGAGATAGAGACCATCCTGGCCAACATGGTGAAACCCCGTCTGTCCAAAAAAAAAAAATACAAAAATTAGCTAGGCGTGGTGGCGCGCACCTATAGTCCCAGCTACTTGGGAGGCTGAGGCAAAAGCATTGCTTGAACCCGGGAGGTGGAAGTTGCAGTGAGCCAAGCTCGCGCCACTGCACTCCAGCCTGACAACAAAGCAAGACTGTTTCAAAAAAAAAAAAAGAAAAGTTTGATACGGTGGAAATGTAAAATGCCCTCCATATACTCTTAGTGGTCACAATACTAATTCTCTCCCTCTTGTTTCTTTTCTTCCCTCCTCATCATAATACATTGGAGACTAAGGTTTCTATAGGAAAAACTAGTGTAAGTTATATAATTCCTTGGAATCTAGATAAATTTTTTTTTTTTTTTTTAAAGAGTCTCCCTCTGTCGCCCAGGCTGGAGTTCAGTAGCATGGTCTCAGCTCACTGCAACCTCTGCCTCCTCGGTTCTAGTGATTCTCCTGTCTCAGTCTCTCTAGTAGCTGGGACTACAGGCGTGTGCCACCATGCCTGGCTAATTGTTTCGTATTTCTAGTACAGTTGAGGTTTTGCCATGTTGGCCGGGCTGGTCTTGAACTCCCCATCTCAGGTGATCCACAGGCCTTGGCCTCCAAAATGCTGGGATTATAGGCGTTAGACTGGCCTATTTTTTCTTTACATAAAATTGAAAGAAGGAATCTTGTCTATTTCCTATAACCCTCATACTACGTGAAAGCTCCATGAGGACAGTGTTTTGTTTACTGTATTCTTCAGTAAATAGACCAAGCACTAAGCCCACAGTAGGTGCTTAATAAATCCTGAATTCTCTGACTTCTCCACTGTACAAAAATATTTGTGTATATTTACTTTTTTGCCTTGGAGGTATGGGAATTTTTTAAATCAAGTTTACAAAGGAACTTGACTCTGAAAAACTTAATTGCTGAGCAAGTTGAAGGAGCTATTTTTTTTTTCACAGTTTCCATCTTTTTTATTGAGCTGTATATAGAGAGTGGAAATAAATGATTGCATTCATGTTTCTAAAACCCATGATTTTAAATCCAGACTGCTCAACTTCATACAGATTTTCAGCTGCCTACATTTCTCTTCTGTTTGCATGTCCCCATTTCTCAACAATATAGTATAGAAGGATAGGAGGCGGGGGCAAGGTTAAATTCATTATCATTAATTGGTTGCTAATGTAGAAAGAAGTGATTGAATAATAACTTTATTTACTGTTTTGAGCATAGGGCTAGACTTTCTGCCACAATATTGATGTCTCATGGGTGGAGGGATGAAGTGAGATTCAGGAACACATAGTAGGTATATTAATGCGAGCTGTATAATGAGCTTTCTGAGTTGAATTTTGAGGGCTACAGAGTCTGTGCGGTACCTGCTCATCTGCCACTTGGAAGAAACTATTTTTTAACAGTCAAATTTTCTGCGTTAGGGGTGGAGTTAAATGTCCTTAAGGGGTTGACTATATCTGTTCTTGGAACTCTTAAAGAATATGATCATGTTAACTGTAAATAGGCTTTTTGATCTGGGTTAGAATAAGTGCGGTTTGTTCTAGGCTGTGCTGGTCTGGTCAAATATTGTAGCCAGGGGTTCAGCAGAGTGCTAAAGGCATATAATCCAGGTTTGAATCAGGGTTCACCTTTAGAGGCCAAACTTGTAGCATTTATAAACACCACTTTTGATTACTGTATTTAGATAAATGACTTTTTTTTTTTTTTTTTAGACAGAGTCTCACTGTGTTGCCCAAGCTGGAGTGCAGTGACGCAATCTCAGCTCATGGCAACCTCCACTTCTTGGGTTCAAGGATTCTCCTGTCTCAGTCTCCTGAGTACCTGGGATTATAGGTGCCTGCCACCATGTCTGGCTAATTTTTGTATTTTTGGTAGAGATGGGGTTTCACCATGTTGGTCAGGCTGGTCTCGAACTGCTGACCTCCTGACCTGCCTGCCTTGGCCTCCCAAAGTGCTGGGATTATAGGCATGAACCACCACGCCCAGCTAGTTAAATTAGTTTTATAATTCCAGATAGAATAAGTTCAGTGAGACTTCAAACTCAACTGGTAGACACCATTCCCATGACCCCCACCTCACACTCCCAGATTTATGGGGCTGATCTTTTAAGGAAGGTCAATGATTTTCCACACATGTAAGTCTAGATTAGGTACCCCAAATATTTCAAGACTCAAGGTTTTGTAAGTACTGTGTTATGTGTAAAATGGGTTTGATCGTCGTAACTTTTTGGCTTCTCAAAAGTAGGTTGGAAAGACGATGGTGGCCATGGAAGTTGGAATCCCCTGAGTGTGTAACAATTCAGGTACCAAAAGAAGAGAAAAAGAGGATGGCTCCAAGATTTCACGTAAAACAATCAAATCTGTCCTTTCTAAAACAAGCCTTTGTGTTTTGTTTTGTGTTTTGAGACAGAGGTTCACTCTTGTTGCCCAGGCTGGAGTGCAATGGCACGATGTTGGCTCGCCTCTGCCTCCCAGGTTCAAGCGATTCTCTTGTCTCAGCCTCCTGAGTAGCTGAGATTGCAGGCATGCGCCACCATGCCCAGCTAATTTTTTGTATTTTTAGTAGATGCCGGGTTTCACCATGCTGGTCAGGCTGGTCTTGAACTCCTGACCTCAGGTGATCTGCCTGCCTTGGTCTCCCTATATGTTTTCTTTAAGATTTGGTGCTAGGCCCAGCACTTTGGGAGGCCGAGGTGGGCGGATCACAAGCTCAAGAGATCACTTGAGCTCAGTTCTAGACCGTCCTGGCCAACATGGTGAAACCTCGTCTCTACTAAATATACAAACATTAGCTGGGCATGGTGGTGCGTGCCTGTAGTAGTCCCAGCTAGTAGGGAGGCTGATCGGACCACAGCACTCCAGCCTGGTGACAGTGAGACTCCATCTCGAAAAAAAAAGAAATAGGCTGGTACAGTGGCTCACACCTGTGATCCCAGCACTTTGGGAGGCCGAGGCAGGCGGATCGCAAGGTCAGGCGTTCGAGACCAGCCTGACCAACATGGTAAAACCTCAACTCTACTAAAAATACAGAAGATTCTCCGGGTGTGGTGGTGCCACCGCACCTGTAATCCCAGCTACACAGGAGGCTGAGGCAGGAGAATCGCTTGAATCCGGGAGGTAGAGGTTGCAGTGAGCTGAGATTGCGCCACTGCACTCCAGCCTGGGCAACACAGTGAGACTCTATCTCAAAAAAAAAAAAAAAACACAAAGTATAGTGGTAGGAAGACACACTTGGAAGATGATGTGGTCATTCCACTGAGAGATGGTGATGGCAAGGACTTTGCTAGTGGCTTTGAGGATGCAGCGAGGTGGGCAAGGTAAAGAAATCTTAGGAGAGAATTGGTAGGACTTGGCGATTGGTTGGCTGTAAGGACTGAGGTAAGAGGAAGAGTCACAGTTGGGGCTTGGCGCTAATCCCCAAGAGCTCAAAGTGAGAAGTGGGGAGAGGAGTGGTGAGCAGTTCAGTACTGAATGTGTTCAATTTAGATTTCTTTTTTTTCTTCCTAAGAGACAGGGTTTCACCATGTTGGTCAGGCTGGTCTTGAACTTCTGACCTCAAGTGATCCACCCGCCTCAGCCTCCCAAAGTGCTGGGATTACAGGCGTGAGCCACCGCGCCCGGCCTTGAATTTAGATTTCTATGAGTAGGATATTCAAAAAGAGCTGTTTAGGAGGCAGAGTAGAAGGGTGTGGCCCCAAAGGAGAAAGGAGGCAGTCATGGAAGCAAAGGGAGGATTGTTAAAGAAGGGAAAGTTGGTCAACACATCAACTGCTGCTGAAAGATCACGTAAGAAAAGGCCAAGACCAAGCGGCAAGGAGGTTGTCACTTGATGAGAGAACTGTCAGTGGAGTGCAGGAAGGGTACATGCCGGACAGCAGTGTTGAGAGAAGGGTGAAAGTTGAATGTGTAAATACCGGTAGCTCTTCAGCATACTTTCTGGGAGGTAGAGACAAAGGTGGGGTGCTGGCTAAGGGGTATGAAATGGAGGGAGATACACAGCACTTCTACCTTGTATCCCAGGTCCCTTGAGAGGAGGAGAAATGTCCTGTTTATCTGTGGTGTTGAATGTTGTGTCTGGTCCATTTGCTAGAACACGTTTTAGATCCTAAGTTTCCTGAGAGTGGAAATGGTCTCGTCCATCCTTGTACTCAGTGCCTGGCACAGTGTGCCTGCAGTAAGTGGTTGATTTTTTAATTTTACTAGAGATGGGGCATCACTGTGTTGTCTGGACTGGTCTCCAACGCCTGGCCCCCAGAGCGGTAGGATTACGGGTTTGAGCCACTGCACCTACCTGCCGTTGATTGTTCGGTGAATCAGAAAATATATTTGCATCTCGTTGAATTAAAAAATAAAATGTTTTTTCCTTACAGATTAAGCATATGATGGCTTTCATTGAACAAGAAGCCAATGAGAAAGCAGAAGAAATAGATGCAAAGGTGAGATTCATTTCCTTGTTTTAAGAAGTTATCAAGGTTTCCTGTTGTTTTGCTTTGCTAAATAATATTGTTAGTAAAGTTGTTTAACAACAGATTGCATAGGGCTGATAAAAATATGTCTCCTGTCTCTCTCTCTCTCTCTCACTCTCACCCTTTCTTTCTTTCTTTAGTTTGTTCGTTCGTTCGTTCGTTTTTAAGATGGAGTCTCACTCTGTCGCCAGGCTGGAGTGCATGGCACTATCGCAGCTCACTTCAACCTCCACCTCCCAGGTTCAAGCAATTCTCCTGCCTCAGCCTCCCGAGTAGCTGGGACTACAGGCATGCCCCACCATGCCTCACTAATTTTTGTATTTTTAGTAGATAGGGTTTCGCCATGTTGGTTAGGCTGGTCTCAAACACCTGACCTCAGGTGATCCACCTGCCGTGGCCTCCCAAAGTGCTGGGATTACAGCTGTGAAACACCATGCCCAGCCCTGTTTATTATTATTTTTATTTAAACTTATACCTTGAGCTGGCGCCGTGGCTCACGCCTGAGACCAGCATGACCAATATGGTGAAACCCCATCTTTAGAAAAAATAAAAAATTAAAATTAAAAAACTTTTACTTTAATAAATTTTCACTGGAAATGTCTGTTTCTTTAACATTAAAAAATAAATTTTCCTTTCTAATTGTGATTGACAGTAAGTGTCCTGAAATTTTATGTTAGAGGGTAGAAAAGTAATGGATGATTCATTTTCTCATGGAAACCAAAATTCAGATATTTAGCAACTGTGATTAATTGTGATGGGTGGCTAGAGGAGGTTGTAGTATTTTGTTGTTTTGCTTTTTCATTAATTTGTGCTCATTGCAAAAAAAAATAAAGTGTGAGGAGGGCATGGTGGCTCATGCCTGTAATCCTAGCCCTTTGGGAGGCTGAGGCGGGGGGAATCACCTGAGGTCATGAGTTCAAGACCAGCCTGGCCAACATGGTGAAAACCCGTCTCTACTAAAAATACAAAAATTAGTTGGGTGTGGTGGTGCACACCTGTAATTCCAGCTACTTGGGAGGCTGAGACAGGAGAATTGCTTGAACCCAGGAGGTAGAGGTTGCAGTGAGCCAAGATGGCACCACTGCACTCCATCCAGTCTGGGAGACAAAGTTAGACTCTGTCTCAAAAAAAAAAAAAAAGAAAGAAAACGGCAACATAGAGAAATCCTGTCTCTGCTAAAAATACAAAATTAGCTGGGTGTGGTAGCACATGCCTCTAATCCCAGCTCTTCAGGAGGCTGAGGCAGGAGAATCACTTGAACCCTGGAGGCGGAGGTTGCAGTGAGCTGAGATCGCGCCATTGCACTCCAGCCTGGGCAACAAGAGCGAAACTCCGTCTCAAAAGAGAAAGAAAAACACTGCCACACTTATCTATGAGGGGAAATAGCTTCTCTCTTGTTGCCCAGGTTGGAGTGCAGTGGCACCACGATCTCAGCTCACCGCAACCTCCGCCTCCAGGTTCAAACCATTCACCTACCCCAGCCTCCCGAGTAGCTGGGATTACAGGCGTGCGCCACGACACCCAGCTAATTTTGTATTTTCAGTAGAGACGGGGTTTCTCCATATTGGTCAGGCTGGTCTCAAACTCCTGACCTCAGGTGATCTGCCCGTCCTGGCCTCCCAAAGTACTGGGATTACAGACGTGAGCCACCATACCCGGACTAAAACTTTTATTTATTTTTTTTGGATACAGAATTTTGCTCTGTCACCCAGGCTGGAGTGCAGTGGCGAAATCTTGGCTCACTGCAACCTCTTCCTCCTGGGTTCAAGCACTTCTTCTGCCTCAGCCTCCTGAGTAGCGGGGGCTATAGGCGCTCGCTGCCACGCCCAGCTAATTTTTATATTTTTAGCAGAGAAAGCGGTTTTACCATATTGGCCAGGCTGGTCTCAAACTGCTGACCTCATGATCCGCCTGCCTTCACCTGCCAAAGTGCTGGGATTACAGGCATGAGCCATCACACCTGGCCTGTCGAACTTTGTATTTTTTTGACTTCATTTTACAAGAGAGGACACTAAGCCTGAGGGTTACTCAACCAGGTAATTTTGTGGGCAGTAAGCTGGATCTTCTAAACTTTCAAGTTCTCTGTTATTTTTATTGGCTCACTAGTAAGGAAATGGAAAATTTAGAATACTTAGTAATTTTTTTCATGAAAAGAATATTCTACCCAATTATATTCCTTTTTTTTTTTTTTTTTTTTTTGCGCAGTGGTGTCTTGCTCTGTTGCCAGGCTAGAATGCAGTGGCGTGATCTCAACTCACTGCAGTCTCTACCTTCCAGGTGCAAGCAATTCTCCTGCTTCAGCCTTCCAAGTAGCTGGGACTACAGTCATTCACCACCACGCCCAGCTAATTTTTGTATTTTTGGTAGAGATGGGGTTTCACCATGTTGGCCAGGATGGTCTCCATCTCTTGGCCTCCCAGAGTGCTGGGATTACAGGCGTGAGCCACTGTGCCCGGCCAATTATATTCTTTTTTTTGTTGTTGTTTTAAAAAACGGGGTTTCACCATGTTGGTCAGGCTGGTCTTGAACTCCCGACGTCAGGTGATCCGCCCGCCTTGGCCTTCAAAGTGCTTGGATTACAGGCGTGAGCCACCACGCCCGGCCAATTATATTCTTTAGTAACTTGCTGCTTACTGTTATCCTTGATGAAATTTTTAGTTTCCTGGTACATCATTTATAATGAAAATTGCTGTCCTTTTGAATAAATTAGAATCCTTGAATATGAGTCACAGTAAATTTTGTTTTGTATATGGAATAAGAGTTCATAAGCAAGTACCCCAGGTCACCAGCTGCTTAAAATAAAAGTGTTCATCAAAATTTGATGTAACAAATTAATATCGACTAATTCTCCTGTAGGCAGAGGAAGAGTTCAACATAGAGAAAGGTCGGCTTGTGCAAACCCAAAGACTAAAGATTATGGAGTATTACGAGAAGAAAGAGAAACAGATTGAGCAGCAGAAGAAAATGTAAGTAGACCCTGGTTGCAATATTAAGCTAAGGAAGTTTTCAGAAGTCATGAGATGAAGACAGAGAAGGTGCTTTGGAGTCAGGCATATATATAGATTCAGGGCTTAACTCGACCACCTGCTACTAATATGACCTTGGACAGGTTGTTTAACTCTTTCTTCATTTGTGAAAATGGAAGCCTCATGAGATTATTCAAAGGTTAAACTGCAGGCTGGGCAAGGTGGCTCACACTTGTAGTTCTGGTGCTTTGGTAGGCCAAGGCAGGAGGACTGCTTGAGCCCAGGAGTTCAAGTTCTTTCTCTACATTTTTTTTTTTTTTTAATGTATTCCTTTCATTAGAGAACTAGGTAAACCTCACATGACACGGCCAAGGCCAAAATAATCTTGCAGTTCGAATGTGTCCAAGAAACCAGCCACAGTTTAACCAGATGAGATTTCAGCAAGGAGATGACTGTTCCTCCAAATAACCTTCATTTGGGAAGATGACATTCCTCCAAGATGTGGAAAGACAAATGTACTTTCTTCTCTCTGCCACTGAGGAAGAAATTCTCCCTCTTGAGGGACCAACACTGTTTCTTTTTTGCTGTTCTTTTCCCTCCTCCTTTATTTGGTTTCCCCTTTCCACGAAGGTTCTTTAGTCGTTTTTGCTCACCCATGAAATCCTCATGCTCATCTCTGTAGAGTCCAAGAAGTTGGAGTGTGCGCATGAGTCCAGAATAAGTGTGGTGATCTGGATACCAGTCATAAGTCTCCTTGGCCAAGGGCTGTTCACTAAACAGTTTCACCACTTTCACAGACTTGGAATCGGTAGGCCCGGTGACTTCAACAAATAGCCGGGCACTGAGATGAGACATGTCCTAGGTACATTCTGAAAGGGAGGACGTTTCTTGAGTGGCAAGGAATTAGAGTTCCTGGACCTGACCTTCCTCACCCATCTCTCTACAATGTTAAGTTGTTACTGATGCTGTCTTTCAATATCATTTTGCAGTCAGATGTCCAATTTGATGAATCAAGCAAGGCTCAAAGTCCTCAGAGCAAGAGATGACCTTATCACGGTGAGTAATTAGCCCCTATTAGTTGTCAAATTATAACATGTTTATTCGTTTGGCCTGTTGTAGATTACTAGTTACCATTAAGGAGTTGATGGAATAATTTTTTTTTTTTTTTTTTTTTTTTTTTTTA
>PVKV010038421.1:0-13931 GCA_004027835.1 Alouatta palliata | reverse complement strand
CGGGCGCGGTGGCTCACGCCTGTAATCCCAGCACTTTGGGAGGCTGAGGCGGGTGGATCACGAGGTCAAGAGATCGAGACCATCCTGGTCAACATGGTGAAACCCTGTCTCTACTAAAAATACAAAAATTAGCTGGGCATGGTGGCACGTGCCTGTAGTCCCAGCTACTCAGGAGGCTGAGGCAGGAGAATTGCTTGAATCCAGGAGGCGGAGGTTGCGGTGAGCCGAGATCGCGCCATTGCACTCCAGCCTGGGCAACAAGAGCGAAACTCCGTCGCAAAAAAAAAAAAGGGGATAAGTTTATTTAATGAACACAATGGTCCTTATGAGGGAGGAGTGGAGAGAGGAAATGAGGCATGACCACTGACGGGTTGGGGGAGAGGAAGAGAAGGCAGCCGGGACGTGGAACCGGGGATGAGGCCAGAGAAGAAGCGAGTCCAGGGCTGAGAAGCCGGCTCCTCCCAAGGACCCAGGCACCAGGCACGCTCGTCCTCTGCCACCTTCTCCGGCCCTCCCACCCCGCCCCCGTTCCACATTCCCGGCTGCTTCCTTGCTTTCTGGCTTTCTCCCCAGCTCCTCGGTGGTCTCGCTTTGCTTTCTCTCTCCCCCTCCTCTCCCGCAAAGAGCATTATGTGTTCACGAAATTAAACATCCTCCTTCCCGTCACGGAGCCCAAGCAGCCTGTCACCTTCACAGTCTCAGCAAAATGGTGGGACTGGCAGACGCCAGGCCGGGGAGGGGGCGAGGGAGGTGTGTGCTATGGGGAGCCTCTGGTGTCACAGAGCAGCTGGGCCTCGCCTGTGCCCGCTTCTTTCCCCTGCTCCTCCCGGCAACTGCCTTCGCTGTCTGAGGATGGATTCTGAGCACAGAGGGCTTCTCAGCTCTGCGGGAGCAGGGCTGGCTTCAACAGACTCAGTCCTTGGTAAACATGGCTCTCCACCATCTCCCCACTCAGGACGCTGGTGGCCCCCTCTTTCCTGCAGAGTCAAACCTGAGTCCCACTGCCCGTGCCTGAGAGCCTTCGAGAATCTGGACCACCCACACCTCCTTCCCAGGGAGCTCCCCTGGGGGCCTCGCCTACGGTCCATCGCCAGTCCCCTGCCCACATGTCAGAGCTGAACTCTGAGCGTTCTGCGTCCAGCACCTTCTCCGAGGTTCCCCGTCCTGGCCAGGCGGAGGCTGCCCACACCTGGTCTTCAGTTACGGTGCCCGTGTGCGTGTGTGCTCATGTGTAGTGGGGCACACAGCCCTGCCTCCATGACCTGTGCTTCCCCCAGGCCTGGCAGCAGCAGGCACACACTTGGCAAATGTGTGGGCTCCAGGGACTGACATGGGCATGGGCTGTGCCTCGTTGGTGCCTCAGGGAGGGCAGGCAACACAGTCACGTGGGGCTGCATGTTGGAGCCCGTTCTCAGAGCGGCTCATTGTGCTGGGAAGAGAGGCGGACGGGATGTGCAAGCTGTCACTCTCGGACTCCTGCGGTTTTATGGAAGGACTAGTTATGCCGAATATGTTTTGTTGGTGGTTATGTAGCTGTCAAGTGAATTTCATTATTTCTTATGACATCATTAGTGACCATTAATGCTAACTGCATTGGCTTGTGTCGTAATTATGCCAGCAGACCCGCAGTGGCCGCAGCCGGGTTTTACGACGTGATCATGGCCGTCTGTGGCGCGGTGATCCAGGCTGCCTTCCCCAGAATCTCGATTAGGTGGGCAGCACTCCTGGGAAGAAGAACACCAAAGCACATTCCCATGAGCCCCCGAGTCCACAGTGAGACCAGCTCAGTGTCAGTTCTCTTCCAGACGCTTCGGCTGAGCCCCCACGTCAGCCACGTGCGGTCCTGGATCTGCCAGGTATCCAGGGCACGGGCTCATTCTGTGATCAATCTTCATGCATTCTCCCGGTGAAGAAGCGTTGACTTTGTCATCTGTGTGATTTAGCGGATTGATGAATACAGCGGTGGTGGTCTCCAAGACCGTTACCCAAGAGGCAGCCGTGGGAATTCTCAACCCTGACGCTTCTCGTTAGGGTCTTCTCTGTGCACAGGGCGCGGGAGATGCCTGTGCCTGCTGGATCCTGTGACGGTCCCAGAGTTGCCCGGGCCCCTCCCCTTCCCCTCAGTGCCTGTCCCTCTCCCACCCTGCCAGTGGGAGAAGTCCCTGGGGTTTGCAGGGAAGCTTCTGGAAAGTATGTTTCAGTTTCCTGGGGCAGAACTGTGATTCCTTGCCACAGTCTCGTCCCTGTGCGTGAGGGATTTATGAAGACGCTGCAGGCAGGAACCCTGTGAGGGATGAGAATGGTCCTGAATTCCCTGGTTGGCTCTGGTTTTCCCTGTAGCCTTGATGACTATGAAGCCCTGGAAAATTTGGTCTGCACATCAGGGCAGTGCAGATTTGCAACTCCAGAGACAGTGCTGTGGGTTAGTAATATCGCTCAAAGCCATGAGCCCCCAGCAGTGCAAAGATGCCAGGAGCCCTCAGGGAGGGTCTTGGTAAATGGCATTTGCCTCTCGATGCAGCGTACCCACCACCTGCGGACTCCGGCCCTCACTGGCCACGTTGCTACCTGTTCTACCTGTGTTCTGGATTTGCCAAGCGATGCTGCCTGAGAAGGTGGGGAAGTGGTGGCCTCATGTTATGTAACTCTCCTTCCCAGACGGAGCACAGGCTTCGTCTTCCGTGCCGTCTCTGAATATTACAAGCAGTTGCAAAGGTGCAAGCTGGCGGCTCCACACAGTTACATGAGGTTTTCCTGGAAAGGAGTGTCAAGGAAATGTCACAGTACTTCCAAACTGCCCCGGCCTGTCTTTCAGATGACAGCAAGGGAAGACCTCTGTGGATTTGCAAAGAAGAATCCTGCCTGAGTGAAAGGTGGCATTTCTCGTGTTAAGTGAGCCCCATGCTTTGGTTGAAGATATTTGTGTTTAAAATATCGATGGAGCCTCCTTTCCTAGTGTGTAATGATGTGACCGTTTAGGAGGAGAGCAGACTCCTCATCACTCTGAGCCTCAGGGTCCCCACAAGGATCCAGGGTGGCCTGGGCATGTGGCTGGGACCTGGCTCTTCGGAGGCCCCACATGTGGTCCACACTTTGCTGGTATCATCTTGAGACTCTTACAGTTCTTCAATAGAGGGCCCCACAAATTATATATATGGTCATCAGGCCATGACAGGGTTGGAGAGACTCTAGGAAAAGCTAGAATAGTGCCTGCTCTGGAAGTTTGCGACACGTTAGCTGGAAAATTCCACTGTTCTCATTGTTGTTAGGAAAAAAACACTCTAATTTCTGCTGTTAATGGATTCAGATTGGCAAGAAGAAGCCATGCTTTTCTCCAGACTGTTCAATGCACTCCCAGTGTGGAGCTCTGGAGAAAGGCTGCATTTGAGTTTTGAACTGGATACCTGGTAATGAGGCATTCAGCTCTGAGCTTTCTTTCAATGGCACTTTCATCCATAGGACTTTGAATCTTTATCACCTGGCCAGGTGCAGTGGCTCACACCTGTAATCCCAGTACTTTGGGGGCTGAAGCGGGAGGATCACTGGAGGCCAGGAATTCAACACCAGCCAGGGCAACGTAGCGAGATCTTGTCTCTACAGAACCAAAACCAGAAAGTGTACACTCTTTTATTTATTTATTTATTTTTAAAATTTATTTTACTTTAGGTGCATACTGTATCTGGCATTTCTCCCCATGTTATCCCTCCCCACCTCCTGCTGTCTCTCCCCTGCCATCTCTCCCCTACCCCCCTAACTGTCCCCTGTGTGTGATGCTCCCCTCCCTGTGTCCACGTGTTCTCATTGTTCAATACGCACCTACGAGTTAGAACATGCGGTGTTAGGCTTTCTGTTCTTGTGTCAGTTTGCTGAGAATGATGGTTTACAGATCCATCCAAGTCCCTACAAAGGACACGAACTCATAGTTTTTATGGCTGCGTAGTATTCCATGGTGTATATGTGCACTCTTATGCTCTTTGAAGGTGGGGCCTGGGTCTGCATAGCTCAGTCTTGCATCATCAGTGACTGGAACAGCGTCTGGACCATAACGGGGCTTATGTGTTAATGAGTGAATGAATCGTTCCAGGGAAGAATGGACAGGCTCTGGATTCAAAGGCATGTGGGTTTGACACTATTTTTCTCAACTTGCTGTGAGACCCTGGGCAGATTCCTGAAGCCACCCTGGCCTCAGCGGGCTCCTCTGTAGAGTAGAGATGACGATGGGTACGTTGGAGTTGTGAGAATTAAATGCCGTGTGTATGCAGATACTTAGCACTAGATAAAGGATAGCCCTCTAGACGCATTATTAAAATAACAGAATGTTTAAGTGAAGAAATACGTAAGAACATGAACAAGTTAGATTTACACTGAAATGGCACTGAACAGTGTGGTGAAATATGCATTTTTCTCATGACCTACACCATCCGTATGAGACGCCCCTGCTCAACGTTATTCTTATTTTTCTCACCAGGACCAAACAGAAATCACTTCACTCTTCCAGGTGTGGGACTCAGTCAGAGACGTTGTGGATGAGCTGATGGCAGGAGGCTTTGGGGTGGATGGGCCAGAACTCAGCTCCTGCAGGAAAGGCTGAGACCTGCCACAGAGGGCAGGGAGGAATATAAACCCGCCCCAGGTACGGGACCCAGCGGCTCCTCCCTCCACGGATGCTGGCCCGTGAGTGTGCGTCGCATTTCATTCGGGATTGCAAACTGGAGTTGTATGAAGGCTGGCAGGTGCCCTCGGGAGTTAGCAGCCTGACTGACCAGAGAAACGAAAGTAAAACAAGAAACGAAACCAGACTGAGCCACAGTGCCCAGAAGACCCTGGGGGATGGTGGGAGCTGAGCAGTGGAGCCCCCAGGCACACTCTCGGGGGGCGGGTTCTCACCTTTGCTACGTGTCCTACATCACCGAAAGCTGTGGCCAAGCTGCTGAGGCTTCGGGAAAAAGCCTTGGTCCTAATTCCTGGGTCAGCGCTTCTATTTCTGCATGTTAGGCACTCATAATCCGGTCATCTGTTTGTGTAGCTCATTAATCCTTAAGCGTCGTGACAGTGGAGCTGCAATAGGAAGCACAGACGGGGACAGATGGGGTGGCCCTGGTCCTTCGGGAATAGTGAGCTTTCTGCCACTCCTGCTGAGACCTGGCCCACCCCTGTGCTGGGGGAACAAGGGTCTTCTCTTGGGTCCGGTCGTGCCACCCAGCAGGTATAGCAGGAAAGCAGGTGGCAGTGGAACTTAGAATGAGGCAAATGCTTCTAGAGTTCAAAGGCAAAGCGTAAATATTGAACAATCTGTTTTCTTCCAAATGCTCTATGAGAAGAGTGTGGGGCGAGACCCCTGGCACAGCAAGGATTTCCCAAATCGCACGTAATAACAAAGTACTTGCAAATAAGATACGGTCTGCACAGTAGCGGAGTTCCTCAGCGCGTTAACACAAAGCCTCGTCGGTAATCACGCTTTGGTTAAGGCCTGCTGATGTAAAATCATCTTGCGATAACTTTGTGTTTCTTCATACCTTCAAATAGGAATTGACTCTCTGACATTCCTCCTTTGTGAGCCCTCAGGCTAGATGTTTTGGGAAGTTATTGCCTCGTGTATGGGAGGCAGGGATACACAATTGTGCAGAAAGTGTGGTAAATGAAAAGTATGGGTTCGGAAAGTAAGTCTGCATTATGCCGTCCACGTGGAATTCCGGAGTCTCACGGTCCTGCTGTCTCCTCTGTAAGAAGACACAGCTGGAACGAGGCATGCAAAGGGAATTCTGCACGTGAGCTCATTTTTCTGTTGGTTTCTGTTGGCAGCTTGGATTCGCCCAGCACCAAGCTGTGGGCTTCCCTAGAGTCAGGGATGCCAGTGAACAAGAAACAAGGCTGGGAAGAGGCAAGTGGTCACCAGGAACAGTTCGGGGAGCGAACGCACAGTGTGGGGCTCAGCCCGGCGACGCAGTTGAGAGAGGGCAGTGGTGCCGGCCTGCATGTGGGTTTACAGTTGTCCTCGTGCCTCACGGAAGGCTCTCAGCTGAGTATGCTGAAGTCGTGATTTCAGTGGTGGCCTTGACATTAAAATTGGATGATGTGCAGCTAGTACCTGAAACTCCAAGCGTTTCAGTTTATTCAGCTGTAAAGGAGGGCGCTGGCAAGCGAATGGCTTTAGGTCTAAAATTCGCGAATGTTACTCAGCACCACAGCAGCGTACTCCTTGGCCAGACGCAGGGCCGGCTTCGTGGGGGGGTCCCCAGTGCCTCTACCTCAAGGCTGAGGGGCTGGCTAATGGAGCCCCTAAAACAGGTGCTGTGTGTGGTGAGCGCTCCCAGGTTTCACGTGGCCTCGAATGACATCCAGCCAGACATAGTGTCATAAATCATTATGATTTTGTTTGATGATTTTGAGACCTTAGTTAGCACTTTGTTTCTCTGAACGTAATACTGAGTAAGAAACGGATTGAGCAATTCACTAAATGTAGTGCCCACGAGATGAGAAAAGTTAAGGCAAAATGATTCTTAAGCCATAGACAGTATTTTGGGAAAGTATCTAAATATGTTTGAATTAATATAAACAATAAGTACTTATATATCTCTATCGACCAAACTGCGCACCCATCCATTTTTCATCCATCCATCCATCCATTTACCTACCCCCATCCAGCCATTCATCCACCCATGCATCTATTCACTTACCCATCTCTCTGCCCATCCACCCGTCCGTACAGCATGCATCCTCCCACCCACCCATATATTCGCGTATCCACCCCCTCATCCACACACCCACCATCTCTCTACCACCCATCCATTCATGTTATTGGCTTCACCCCAAATCCAGGTGTCAAACAAAGCACAGGTCAGCCTGCCAAGCCAGCTGAGAGCTTAGTAGTAAAATAAACAAAAAACAGTCTACGGAAGTTTTTCTTTTCATTTCTAAACAAGTTTCAAGAAAATTCACCAGTTGGAAAAAGCAGCATTTGCTTTTATGCTGGATGTATCCACAGTAAACGATTAACTTAGAAACTGTATTTGTTGACATATACGCCTTGGCTATCTTCATTTTATCCACAAGAAGTTGAGGGAATATAGTAGCTGAGGCTTGTCTCTATTTAAACTGACTGCAAAGTTGTTCACTGCTGCTCGGTGTCTATCAGGAAAACTCGAGTCAAATGTGTTACATTGATTGTGGACCTTAAAGGCTGACTTGATACAAATCAACCTGTGTCAGGTGTAAGTCCTTCTCATCTAAATGTCAGCTCCCAGACTAACCTAACCAAACGGAAGCCTCGATTCTCATTTAAAACCATTTATAGGCCAGGCGTGGTAGTGCGTACCTGTAATCCCAGCACTTTGGGAGGCTGAGGCGAGTGGATCACAAGGTCAAGAGATTGAGACCAGCCTGGCCAACATGGTGAAATCTCATCTCTCTAAAAATAAAAAAATTAGCTGGGCCTGGTGGCGCACTCCTGTAGTCCCAGCTACTCAGGAGGCTGAGGCAGGAGAATCACTTGAACCAGGGAGGTGGAGGTTGCAATGAGCCGAGATTGCGCCACCGCCCTCCAGCCTGGTGACAGAGACTCTGTCTCAAACAAAAAACATTGCTAAAACATGGAAGCTTGTGTCAGAGATTTGTTCATCTTCTCCACTCTCAGCTGAATGGTTGGTCTGAGGACAGATGGAGCTCTGCCTTTTTTCCTGTGGTTAAAGTGTCATGCCATGAAAATTAATATTCAGAAAATGACCTTGACACCCGTGATTGCTAAGAAGACATGTATCAGCATGTCACTACATTGATGCCCTAAAGGCAGATGATTATATGCATTTTTAAATTATTTCACTCATAAAAGTAGGGGAAAAAGAGATTTCCAGCTAGTCCTCCGTTAAGAAAAGACCTTTTAGGCAGAACTCTTACACTCAACGCTCTAGTTGATGGAGGGCTGGTGTGTTTGTCTCATGAATCTTGAGTGATAGGAGTATTCTGGAACACAAGCCATAAAATCAGCATTAAAACGCTAGATGTCATCTCTCCTCTTTGTTGGCATATTTTATGACCATAAAAATAAGTAATTATCAATATGTAGTAAAATATCAAGTAGAACCACTGACGGATAGAGAACTCAGGAATAAAAGGAATGGAATTTAAAATAGAGGTAATTATAGCTAAAATTATGGTGATGAAATGATCTCTTATCTGTGTACACATCTGTGGTTTGCTTATTTTGGTTAAAGGTAGCTTTAAATCGGTGAATTCTGTAGAATCTCAGGGATGTAGTTTTTCATATTATTTCCAGCCCAATCGGAAGATGACTCCTTGTGGAAATAAAAAGCTCTGGTTTCTCCGAGTTTATTCTCCACAGGATCCACGTGAACACATTTTTTAAGTACCACAGCCCTCAGGGCTCTAGGCTGCAGATGTGTGAAGACCTCCTCTTTCATCGAGGAAGAAGGCTTTCCCCTGGAGTGAGTGGCATTCCTTTGGCATTTCTTCCACTATGCATAGGAGTCGCCTTTCACAGTAAGTGAATTTGACTGTGAAAAGGTGGATGGTTCTCCCAGGAGCAATGACTCAGAAACCCCACATGCTCTCACATCAGATGCTCCCCACTGTAGGTGTGCCTGGTGTGGCCTTCGGGATGGCGCTCTCAGGGTCTGCCCATACGTGGCCGTTGACAGACTCCTCACGAGATCTGCCCTCCACCATCCAGGGTCAGGAAAGAGCAGAGACAACGTCCTCCCTTATCTCAACCACGTCATTCCGGCAGGAAAACGACCAGGCTCCCCCAGAAAGCAGTGCAGTGTTGGGGGGTGCGTGAACCCACACAAGGGATTCGGGGGAGGAGCAGAGCCCTCCTGAGTGAGCAGAGCACGGACCGACAGCTTCGGTTCAGAGGGAGTCCTGTCGCGTGTCAGGTGTCCCACCCAATCGCCCAGCAGCCGTGCAAGGCTTGTCCTGTTCCCCCAATTTTGCAGGATAAATAATGGAACTTGCAAAATCGCCCGGCGAGGAAGTGGCAGTTCAACAAACGGTTGGATCACAGCTGGGTCAGCTCCGGTGCTCCCATCCTCTCTACAGCAGTAAACTGTAAAATGTGACGAAGATAACAAGATTACGTGTGAAAATGCTTCAACACAGATGCTGGGCGGAAGATGATCCTCATCATTCGCAGATTCTGTATTTGCAAATTAATCTGTAACCTCCAAATCAATGCTCATGCCAAGGTCATTCCTGGACACGCACAGAGCCGTGAAGTTCAAGTTGCCTGACGCGCCTGCGCCCAGGTAGGGAGAGGAACTCTGCCTTCTCGTTTCAGCTCGGACTGTGAAACAAGGCTCCTCTTGAAGGTCTACTGACTGTCGCATTTTCCACGTTTTGTGCTTTTCGTTGGTGGTTTTGCTGTTCAAATGGCCCAGCACGGTGCTGAGTGCTGACGGTGTTCCCAGTGTTGTTACCAGCTCAAGTCTGGCTGCTCACCACTCAGAGGCCAAAGCATGAGATGGAGGTGTGGGGGAAGGAAGGCACTTTTATCAAGCAAGTGCTGGCAGCTGGGGCACGGCCAGGCTCATGCCTTGAACAGACCATTCCCCCTTTCTGGCTGAGTGAGGGGTTCAAGAAGGAAAAGGCATGGAGCTATGCAGAGCGGTGCAGGAGGGCACCAGGCTGTGTGTGTGTTCTGACGATGGTCTCATCACGGGCGGAGTGGTTCAGGAGGGCGCCGGGCTGTGTATCTGTTCTGATGGTTGTCTCATCACGGGTGAGTGGTTCAGGAGGGTGCCAGGCTGTGTGTCTGTTCTGATGGGTATCTTTTCACGGGTGGAGGCCTGGTTTGTGTCATCATAACTGCAGCCTGGGAGCACTGGGCTAAATGTTCCTAACTCCCCCTCAGCGGGAAGATTCTGCAGCTGGGTCTCTCTGTCTGTTCTGTTTGAAAATTGGCCCCTGGAATTTCTAAGCAGGTCCCTAATTAGATGGGTCAGCACTGTGTACAGGAGTGCCTGGTGGGAAAGGTAGCCACAAGGAATTTCACTGTGTGCTTCAAGGCCAAAGCAAGAAAGGGAAGGAAATGCTCTAAGTGCATGTGAGCCCAGCACACGTGGGATACGTGGTGACAACGTGCCTCATGGAGAAAACACCAGCCAGGACATGTGGTAATGACATGCTTCATGGAGAAGACGCCAGGCTGGGACACGCAGTGACAACGTGCCTCATGGAGAAGACACCGGGCTGAGACATGACAGCATGCCTCATGGAGAAAACACCCAGCTGGGACACGTGGTGACAACATGCCTCATAGAGAAAACACCCGGCTGGGACATGTGGTGACAATGTGCTTCATGGAGAAGACACCGGGCAGGGACATGCAGTGACAGCATGTCTCATGGAGAAGACACCAGCTGGGACACGTGGTGACAACATGCCTCATGGAGAAAACACCCGGCAGGGACACACGGTGACAACGTGCTTCATGGAGAAGACACCGGGCAGGGACATGCGGTGACAGCGTGTCTCATGAAGAAGACACCGGCTGGGACACATGGTGACAATATGCCTCATGGAGAAAACACCGGGATGGTACAGGCGGTGACAGCGTGTCTCATGGAGAAGACACCGGCTGGGACACATGACAATGTGCCTCATGGAGAAAACACCCGGCAGGGACACGCAGTGACAGCGTGTCTCATGGAGAAGACACCGGCTGGGACACATGATGACAATATGCCTCATGGAGAAAACACCGGGCTGGGACAGGTGGTGACAGCGTGCCTCATGGAGAAGACACCAGCAGGGACAGGCGGTGACAGCATGCCTCATGGAGAAGACACCGGGCAGGGACAGGCGGTGACAGCGTGCCTCATGGAGAAGACAGCGGGCAGGGACACGTGGTGACAATGTGTCTCATGGAGAAGACACCAACCAGAACACGTGGTGACAGCATGCCTCATGGAGAAGACACCGGGCAGGGACACGTGGTGACAATGTGTCTCATGGAGAAAACGCACGTGTGGATGGGCATTGTGTGGGCAGCTGTGAGTTCAGCATTAATAACTCAGCCACGTACATTAAATGAGTCTTTGAATAGAAACACACAGAAGACAAGGTTACATGTCGATCAGTTGACAGAAACGTGCTGTCCATAGGCTCACAGGAGCCTCACCCTGTGCTTCTCATGGGAACACTGGCTCGGTCAGTGTCTGCTCCCGAGGACTTTAGAGAGCACGGCCCCCTGGAAGAATGAGAACTGACTGTAGTGTGGCCTCAGCAATTATTTGCTGCATCTGAATGAAAATCTAAAAGTCAAAATTAGCATCTGTTTCTTCATTAAACCTAGATACCTCCATGTAACTTAATGTCCAGCTTTCTTTATGTCTGCGTCAATAATTTCTACCCAGTCTTAACCCTCATTCTTTGCTGCTGCTTTAACCATAGTAGAGTGGTACAGGTGTACACAGATGCCTGACACGCCCTGCATGACAAATGCCAGCTGTCAGGAGGCACCTTGCTCAAGGAAAGCTTGTTTTCCCCCTCGTAAGAGACTCTGCCAGGCTCTAGGCATCTCTGTTTTACTTTTTATTTCCCGATTAAATACAGAAATTCCCCTTTTTATGCCAGCAATATGCTCAGGGGGTTTATTCAGCTTTCCCCAAATGTCTAAAGAGCCAGAAAGCTAAACAAGGTGGCACAGACAACCAGGGCTCCCTGGTGCTAGAAAGAAGGTGGTGGGACAGCTGGCCTCGCTCCCCGCCCAGAAGCCTCTCACCTGGACGCACAGCACTCAGCCGCCTGCCTCCTGCGCAGCAGGTGTGTGGGGCTTGGTAACAAGCACAGGGAAAGGTCTTCCTGGGGGGACGGTTCTCTGCTGCTGATGGTGCCAGGGGCAGATCCGGGAGCTCAGCTCTGGAGCCACCAGTCGCCCTATTTACTCGTAGACCCTCTGGGCCCGGGTACCATAGTTTATTGAAAACCGGTCTCCTAAGCCAGTCTCCCGGGCCAGAGCAACTCTGAGAGGCCCTGGGGGCCTTGCCACACTTGAGAGCTGAGTTGCCTGAGGCCCAGCTGAAAGGCCTAGCAGGGCCACAGAACAGCGACTCATGGAATGAGGCTTGCAGCGGGGCCTCGGGATGGAGACTCCTCCCCACGTCAGAGCAGCCGCTGCGGGCTTAGGGAAGAGCTTGTGCGTGTTCAGGTTAGGGAAGGTCATGCAGTCGGGGTCACATTACCGATGCTCTGAGTGTCCTCTAGAACGGGCCTCATGGCATCGTCCTCCTGTGGGCTCCTGAGGGCACAAGGGCTGGGGCCAGGGCTCCGCACATCTTGGCCACGGGCATCTGGGTCTCGTTGGTGCTGGCGGCAAGGGTCGCTGGGTGCTCGCCGTGTGGGAGGTGTGCCCCCAGGGTGGCAGGAGCACTTGCTCCCTGGCAACAGCCATGGCCTCACGTGGTGGTGGCAGTCAGCTTGCATGTAAGGAAGGACGCACGCTGCTTGGGCCTCTCCTGCAGCCCTCACCGTGCAATACGGGGCCACGTGTGGATCACATGCATCTTCCTAGCACAGGGCTGGCTCTTTGGACTCTGAGAAAGCAAGTACCAGCTCCTAGCCTTTAGAGAAAACTTTCTGCACCTGAGGGAACGCTGGGTTTAGGAAAGTTCAGTCCCATGTGTCAGGGAACTCTTCAGATATGGTTTAGAGTCAGTTTCACAGAAGCTTTTGTAAGCTTGAAGCCCTGTGACTGAGCTCTCTGTTCCCAGTGTTGTTTCGGGGGTAGAGGGGTGCTGCTTGTGTTAATGAGGACTTTCTCTTAATTTTAGAACGCCATTTAACCCAAGTGTCGAACCAGTTACAATATGAATTGATCATCTCCTGCACGGGTGAGGTCCTGGCAGCAGTCATCACGCATGCCTCAAAGAGCCCATGCTCCACTTGGGAAGGAGGGAGACATCTATAAAGTGTCCCGTGTGCTGTTTGAGCCTAAGTATCAGGCACTCAGGGCACTTCTGGAAGGTTCTGCAGACAGGGAGAATCCGCCAGTATCATGGTGCTCACTCGGGAGAAGGGTTTTGACAGGGGCAGAACTCGGCACTCACGGGGGGGTGTCCTCGGCAGGAGAACTGCAGTCCAGGAAGGGAGTGGCCTCCTCCTATCCAAGGGCCCATAGTGGGGACCAACAGAGGGCCCAGCTAAGGCACTGCAGACAGGCGGGGGGCTGGGGGCTGGGACTTTAACCTGGGCTCCAGAAGGACCCCACGGGTCCCTGCTCTGTGGTCAGGTTAGGCACTGCAGACAGGCCGGGGGCTGGGGGCTGGGACTAACCTGGGCTGGAGAAGGAGGCACCAGTCCCGCTCCATGATCGGCCCCTGGAAGCAGCTCCCAGGGACATTCTGTGTGCAGGACAGCTGGACACAGGAAGTCACTCAGCTCTGCTGTGAGGTGGCGCAATCACAGCGGGAACCAAGAGACAGCCATGGACGTGGTGCATTTTCCAGGGCTTTCTGCAGAATTGGATGACTAGCTGGATATTTCTGGCATAAGGAAGCCAAAGGGGACATCTGTAAGGTTAGAACATGTCTGCTCCTCAGAGCAGCTGCTGTTTCCGGGGAGACCTTGTTGAGTTCAAGGTGATGCTGAGACTTCTGCGTGGAATATTCAGCCGTGGTGTTAGGGGGGGATAACCGTGCTGCCTTGCAATGGCACAGCGGTCTCCCTTCACCAGGGGTTTGCACGCAGAGGAGCTGTCTGGGAGAGTGAGCAAAAATCCTGAGGAGGAAGACCAGAGCTTGGGATGAAAGCATCATGAGCAGAGATATTTGAATCGCAAATACATGGGAGATTGAAGGGATTTTGGGTGCAAAATCCACGGCCCTGTGTCCTGTGCTGCCTTGGGATGAGCCTGTGGTGGAGGAGGGAGGGGAGGTGAGCAAGGAGGAGTGGGGGGAGGCGGGCACGGAGGAGGGAGG
>PVKV010038420.1:0-13933 GCA_004027835.1 Alouatta palliata | reverse complement strand
TTTGCTATTGTAAACTGTGCTGCAATGAACATTCGTGTGCATGTGTCCTTATAGTAGAATGATTTATAATCCTTTGGATATATACCCAGTAATGGGATTGCTGGGTCAAATGGAATTTCTATTTCTAGGTCCTTGAGGAATCGCCAAGACATCAACCAATACATGTAAGAGGCACATTGGTTCAGTCCAGAAAAGTGGGACAACTCAAAGTGGGGGTTGGCAGGGAGCTTCTGGGTCATAGGTGAATTCAAACATTGGCAATTGGTTAAAAGAGTTATTGTTTAAAGAGCTAAAATCAATAGAAGGAAGTATCTGAGTTAAGATAAGGGGTTGTGGAGACAAAGGTTCTTATTCAGAGATGAAGCATCTTGGTAGCAGGCTTCAGAGAGAATAAATGCTTTGTTTCTCTCTCTCTTTTTTTTTTTTTTTTTATTTCTTCAAAAAAAAAGGGATACATGTACAGGTTGTACAGGTTTGTTACAGGTGTATGTGTGCCATGGTGGTTTGCTGCACCTATTGACCCATCCTCTAAGTTCCCTCCTCTCACCTCCCATCCCCCAACAGGCCCTGGTGTGTGTTGTTCTCCACTTCTGTGTCCATGTGTTCTCATTGTTCCCCTTCCTGTTCCCCTATCTGTGTCCATGCGTTCTCATCATTCAATTCCCAATTATGAGTGGGAACACGCAGTGTTTAGTTTTGTGTTCCTGGATTAGTTTGCTGAGGATGATGACTTCCAGCTTCATCCATGTCCCTGCAAAGGACATAATCTCATTACTTTTTATGGCTGCATAGTATTCCATGGTGTACATGTACCACATTTTTTAATCCAGTCTATCATTAATGGGCATTTGGGTTGGTTCCATGTCTTTGCTATTGTAAATAGTGTTAATGTTTCTATCAGACTTATTAAGGTGCCAGACTCTTAGTTAATTCTCTTCTAGATCAGGAAAAAGACCTGGAAAGGGAAGGAGATTCTCTGCAGAACGTAGATTCTCCCCATAGAGATAGCTTTGCAGGGTCATTTCAAAATATGTCAAATAAATATATCTTGGGTAAAATACTTTGATTTCTTTCAGGACCTGCTCTCTGTCATGTGATAACTCATTGCCACAACGAGTCAGTTTTGTCAATCTTAAGGTCTCTGTTTTAATGTTAATTCTAATCAGTTGTGCCTGAATTGCAAAGAAAGCATAGTATAATGAGGCATGTCTGACCCCTTCTTCCAATTATGGCCTGAACTAGTTTTTCAGGTCAATTTTTGTAATGCCTTTGGCCAAGAGGAGGAAAACTTGTATATGAAATTTAATATACAAAGATTTAGAGTTCCAAAAGAAGAAATTAAAGCAATGAATGATACAAATAATAAAATATATTTCAAGAAATATATTTAAATATTTGTATAATAAAAATATATTTCAAGAAAATCTTTCCAAATTAAAATATTACATGAATCTGTACATTAACATAGCATGCCACATACCTGTGAACATTACTAGACAATACTAAAATTATTTTACCAGAAAAAAAAACAAAAAAGCAGAAAGCAAGTAAGCAAGAGAAGAAGAAGAAAGAAAGGAGAAAGGGAGGGGAGAAGGGAGAGAGGGAGGGGAGAAGGAAGTGAGGAATGGAGGGAGAGAGGGAGGAAGGAAGGAAGGAAGGAAGAAAGGAAGGAAGGAATGGGGAGAGGGAAGGAGGGAGGAAGGAAAGGAGGGAGGGAGCTTCTTTGGAACTTCTGGCAAATAATTAATAAAAGTCAAATAACTTATGAAGGAAAGAGAAACCTGTGTGGTCATTAGATTTTTCAAGACCAACATTTTATATTACAGGATATTTAAAATATTCAACAGAGTAAAACTTAAGTCAAGGACTTTATATCCAGTCCATCTAATATTCAAGTGTAAAAGACACAGGCACAGTTTTATTTCTATGCAAAAATAGAAGGATTATTGCTTTCACAATACCGAAAATCTAAAGAATAAGCTTCAGACAACCTAAATGACTGAAATTACATAAATGCAAGGCAGGTGGTGAACACAAAATTATGTATTTTTCGTGGGGGTAAATAGTGAGTACAGTAGAGTATGCACTGACTTTCTGCTGTGACAATAAGGATTTAGCTAAACCATCAACATAGGTATAGTGATTGACTAAAATGAGAACGTGGTAACTAATGTGAACTGCTCTTCCACCACAGCCAATGAAAATACTAGAAAACCAAAATTAACCACTAACCTTTTCAGAACTCTGGAAATTAACCAAAGCTACAGAAAACTGAAAATCATTTATCTAGAAGCAACTACTGACTATCAGTAACAGCAGGGCAGGGGTGTAACATTTTAACTTGGGACTATTTCCATTCCTACTTGACTGGCAACTCAGTAGTGTTATAGCCATGAAAAGCCAGTATTTTTGCAACCAATCAAAGTCACTTACCTCAACTAAAACTCCATCAAAACACAATTTTCAGAGCACAGTCAATATTTCGTCTAAACTTTCAGCTCCCAAAAAACTCCATTCCCAGGTGCTATGGCTATTCAATTTAACTCAGAGCTCAGTTCATCAGGAAGAAAATTTTATAGGGTCTACCCCTATGGTATTTCCAGAACAATAGCAATTTTTTGACAACACTGTAGCTTCCTGAAGCTATGACTTGATTTGCTTGTGGCAAACAAGAGCCTAGCCAGAAATATAAAAGGAAATAATTGAGAACAAGATGACCATAAGAAACTTGAATGTTCTGACATATTTCTGAAGATTTCAAAGGCTGTACTCATGCACAAAGCTGTACCCATGCCCAAGATAAAAGATAAGACCCACTCACCACTGGCTGGTGTGGCAGCCCTGCGGAAGCAGGCGGTCAAAGCTTGTAAACTACCTGAAATATGAAGTTATGCCTTCTCACACAGATCCCCTTTGCAAAGGGAGGAAGACAAACAAGTAAAGCCTGTAAGGAAATCTTCTGACCTATATTAGCTGATCACATTACAACAACATAAGGATGAACCCTAGAAAGCTAAGCATAAAAAGTAAAACAGGTGTTTTAAAAAGTAGCAGAGAACTTAGTAGCTTCAATTGCAGAGAATGTAGAATTTACAGGATTAGTTCAGGCAATTCCCTAAACAAATAGCAAGAAGTAATTAGCAACAAAATAATAATAATAAACCAAAAAGATAGAAAACTAGAAGGGAAAAAGGATCTGATTAAAGTTGTTACAGTATGTTATCTAAAATGTTTATTTTCAACAAAAAGATAATCATGAGAAACACAAGGAAATGGGTAATTATTCCACATACAGAGGGGAAAAAATTCAATAGAAAATTTCCCTGAGGGGGTCCAGATTTTAGGCTTAGTAGACAAAGACTTAAAAGTAGTTTTTGTAAATGTTTAAATAACTGACAGAAATCATGAGTAAAGAACTGAAGAAAAATACAAGAACTGTGTCTTGTCAAAGAAAGAATATCAATAATAATGTTGAGTAGAATATCTTGATATTGTTAATGAAATAGAAAGTACAAAAAGAACAAAATATAAATTCTGAAATTGAAAAGTATAATAACTAAAATGTTAAAACCTACTAAGGGAAATCAGTAACATATTTGAACAAGTAAGAGAAAGAATAAGTAAACTGGAATATAAGTCAAGAAAGATTACTCAGATCAGAAAGGAAAAAACATTAGCAGAACTTCAGAAACTTGTCAAGAATAAAAAAATACACATGATAGGCATCTGAGAAGAACACAAAAGAAGTGGCGTCCTTTGTCTGGGGAAATACCCGAGGTTCATTTTCTCACACTAAGGAAAACGAAGACATGGACACACAAGGTGTGGGTTTAAGAATGGAAAGCTTAATAGGTGAAATAAACCAGAGAAAAGTTTCCCCACGTAGGGTAAGGGGGATTCTGAACGGATCTCCCTGTTTGCAGTGGGATGCAGGTGGTTTTATAGAGCGACTTGAGGAGGCAGTGTCTGATTTACATAGGGCTCAGGGGATTGGTTGGAACAGGTGTGTCGTTTACATAGCCTATGAAGAGGCTGACCATCCCACCTTAATCTTTTATCTTGCAGATGGAGTCTCTACCTGGCTGGTGCCATGACACCCGCATATGTGGCAACGAAGAAAAGAGAAGAGAAAACCCTCCATGTTGGATATGTCTGGCATCTGGCACAAATGCCAGCAATCAACTATGCAAGCTTCCAGCTTGCTTATCTGTACTTGTAGCTTGATTTTTCAGACGGGTTTGTGTTGAAAGGAAATGATTTGAGGGCTGCTTTTAAATTGCTTAATTTTATTTTATTTTATTTTTTTTGAGACAAAGTTTCATTCTTGTCACCCAGAGTAGAGTGCAATAGTGCAATCTCGGCTCCCTGCAAACTCTGTCTCCTGGGTTCAAGCCATTCTCCTGCCTCAGCCTCCCAAGTAGCTGGGATTACAGGTGCCCATCACCATGCCCAACTAATTTTTGTATTTTTAGTAGAGACGGGGTTTCACCATATTGGCCAGGCTGGTCTCCCAACTCCTGACCTCAGGTGAACCACCCACCTCAACCTCCCTAAGTGCTGGGATTACAGGCATGAGCCACCATGACCAACCAACTTTGTTTTTTATTAAAAGAGAAACTTTACCAAGGACTGCCGAATCCTCACTAACTGCCTAAGTAATTTCTTTTTCACTCCTATATTACAAAGAGAATGGGGTATAAAAAAATATGTGAAAGAATTATGGCTCAAAACTTCCCAAATTTGATTTAAAACATTAATCTATACTTGCAAGAATTTCAACAAACTCCAAGTAAAGTAAAATAACATATGAAAATTCATACCTAAACAAATTATGGCCAAAATGACAGAAAAAAAATCAAGCAAGAGAAAAATAACATCACATAAAAATGACTCTCATTAAGAATAACAGCTTACACTTCTTATGAGAAATTATGGAGACTAAGGATAGCAGATAGCATCTTCAAAGTGTTTAAATAAAGAGACTGTCAACCACAAATTCCTTACCCAGCAAAAGATGAACTTAAGACATTCCCAGATAAACAAAAACTGGAAGAATGTGCTACTAATAGCACTACCCTGCAATAAATACTGAGGGAGTTTTTTAGGCTGTAATGAAAGGATACTTGAATATATTCACAAAAAATAAAAAGCACCAGTAAAGATAACTAGATAATATGAATGTATTTTTGTTTGGAACTTTCCTTCTTATAACTGACTCAAAAGACTCCTGCAAAATTCAGTATTATAAAGCAGTGTTGAGGGGCTTATAATGTAAGAAGTGATTGCATGACATTAATAATACAAATGAGAGGGGTTAGAAAAGAAGGTATATTAGAGTAAAGTTAATGTATACTATTGAAATTAAGTTAATATTAACCTGAATAAGATTATTAATTTAAGATGCTACTTATAATCTTCTGAAAAACAAATAAGAAAATAATTCAGACAATAGTAAAGAAAACAGCAAGAGAAAATGCTTTACTGGAAAATTATTTAACAGAAAAGGCAGGAATCAAGGGCTAGAAAACAAAACAAAGCAAAACAAAAAGACAGTATAGAAAAAATAGCAAATATAGCAAATGAAAAGCCTATCTAACTGTAATTATAATAAATATGAATGGATTAAATACTCCAATCATATGGTAGAGACAAGCAGAAAATATTTTTGTAATCACCCAACTATATACTGTCCACAAAACCCATACTTTATATTCAAAAACAAACAAGTTGAAAGTAAAATGACAAAAAAAAAGACACACCATTCAAGTACTAAACAAAAGAAGGCCATAGTGGTTATACTTATGTGAATAAAATAGATTGTATGAGAAAAACAATTTTACCAGAGGAAAAGAAATTGTATTTATTAGGTAGATATAATAAGTTAATATGTATCTAATATGTGAAGCAAATACATAAAGTAAAAACTTCTAAAATTGAAGGGAGAAATCGACAATTAGAATAGTAGTTGAGTTTTCAATATCTCTCTTGTGATGAACACCTTTTCAATACCTCTAGTAATAAATAAAATAACTAGGTCTGAGATAAACTAGTCAGTAGAATAACTAAAAAATACCATAAACCAACTAGAGCTAACAGGCATTTACACAACACACTTCTCAACAAGGCAGAATACATATACTACTCTAGCATGCAGTAAACACTTTCCAGGATACATCAAATGCTAAGGCTAAATAAATTTAAATTGCTTAGAGTCATACAGTACATATTCTCTGACAAAAATAGACTTGAAATAGAAATCCTCAACAAAATGAAATTTGAGAAATTCACAAATATATGGAAATTAGACAACACATTCACAAAGAACTTAGGAGCCAAAAATAAATCATAATAAAACTCAAAAATATTTTCAAACTTACCATATACTAAAACGTATGGATTGCAACTATAGCAATGCTTACATGGAAATGTATAGCTGTAATATAGAGCAATAAAAATAAAAAATATCAAGTTAATAATAAGCAGTAGAGGAAAAACAATAAAAATTGAATGAAAGTAAATGAAATAGAAAAGCAATAGAGAATACTAACAAAACCAAAAGTTGATTCTTTGAAATGTTCAACAAATTAATACATCTTTAGCTTATGCTAACCAAGAAAAACAGACTGAAAATACAAATTAATAAAATCATAAATGAAAGAGGCTGTGTCACTACCAACTTTGCAGAAATGAAACAGATTGTAAGAAAGTGCCATGAACAACTGTATGTCATGAAATTAGTTCACTTAAATAAAATGGACAAATTCTCAGAAAGACACAAACAACTGAAACGAACTCAATTTTATAGAAATATATATACACGTATAACCAGTAGAACTGGAAGTAGTAATTTTAAAACTTCCTAAAGCAAAAGCACAAGCCCACAGAGCTTCAGTAATGAATTCTACCAAATATTTTCAGTATCAATACTAACACTTCACAAATTCCTTCATAAAATGAAAGGAAGGAACACATTGCAACTTATCCTACGAAGTCAGTATTTCCTGATACCAAAGCCAAAGACATTGCAATAAAAACAAAACAAAACAAAACAAAAAAACTAATATCTTTTCTGACCATACATGCAAAAATATTTAACAAAATACTGAAAAACTGAATCCAGAAACATAAGAGAATTTCATGCTATGACTACATGGAATTTATCACAGGAATTCAACATTGGATTAACACCCATAAATGAATCAATGTAATACACCATATTAACAGAACAAAGTACAAAAACATTATAATCTTCTCAACGGATGCAAAAGAAAGACATTTTTTAAAATCCAAAATAATGATTTAAAAGTGTAAAAATTAGGAATAAAAGGGAACTTCTTCATCCTGAAAAAGAGTATCTAGTCAAAATCCACATATAACACCACATTAGGTGGAGAAAGATTGAATAATTTCCTCCACAGATCAGGAAAAATGCAAGAATGTTCACTTTTGCCCCTTCTATAAACATTGCACTGAAGGATGCAGCCAAGGTGATTAGGCAAGAAGAAAACAATTTTAAAAATTCAGTGAGAAAAAGAAGAAGCAAAGCTATATTTCCTTAAAAATGCCAGGATCCTCTATATAGAAAATCCTAAGACATCCACTAAAAAAACTACTGGAACTAATAAGAGTTCAGCAAGGTTGAAGGTTATAAGATCAATATATAAAAATCAATTGCACTTCTATATACTTGCAATAAAAAATTTAAAAGTGAAATTAATAAAACTTGTATTTATAATGGTATTCAAAAGAGTAAAATATCTAGGAATAATTTTTTAAAATAAGTTCAAGACTTGTATACTGAATATCACCAACATTGTTGAAAGCAATTTAAAAGATCAAAATAAATAGAAATTGAGACAATAGAAATAAATACTACTTCAATTTCTACTTGTTATTTTATGTTAGTAAATCAAAAAATTTAAAAATATTGTTAAAATGCTAATATATCCCAATTTCCTCTACAAATTCAATGCAATCCCTATTAAAATTCTAACTAGTTTTTATCAGAAATTGACAAGTTGATCCTAAAATACATATGTAAATTCAAGGACCCCAAAATTATCAAAAAAATCTTGAAAAAAAATAACAAATGGACTCTCACATTGCCCATTTTAAAAATTACTGCAAAGCTACGGGAATCAAGATAATATGGTACTGACATACAGACACACAGGAAGATCAATGAACTAGAAATGAGAGTATAGAAATAAGTCCTCCCCATTTATGGCCAAGTGATATTTTACACAGATATCAAGACAATTCGGCTTGAAACTGTTATCTTTTTAATCTTTGGTGGTAGGACAATTGGATATCCACAAGCAAAAGAATAAAGGTGGATCCCTTACTCATATCATAATTAGTTTACAAACAATTCCTCAAAAATAATTAACCTTAAATGGATCATAAAAGTGAATGTAAGAGTTAAAACTTTAAAAACTCACAGGATTATCATGATGTTATATTAGGCAACGGTTTCTTTGATGTGACACCAAAAGCATAAGCAACAAAAGAAATAATAGATAAATTGGATTTCATCAAAACTAAAATCTTTTGTTATTCATAGAACACAGTCAAGAAAGTGAAAATACAATCCACAGAATGGGAGGAAATACATATAAATCACATACATATATGTATAAAAGCAACTTGTCTCAGAATCTTTAAAGAACTCTTATAATTCAATAACAAGGCAGAAAACTGAGTTAATATACAGACAAATTATTTCATTTGCTATTTTTCCAAAGAAGATAATTTATACAGCCAATAAGCACATGAAAATATGTTCTACATCATGAACCATTAGGAAGATGAAAATAATAACACGAAATTAAATTTAAAAGTCATCCTTACAAATAAAAAATAAATTAAGCAAATGATGCAATTGAGTATTTATTTGGTAGCATAACAATGCAGGAAGACACTATTCTGGATGACTTTAAAACAGTGATTTTTGAATGTACATTCTCAGTGGGGATATATCCTAAGGATAGAAGTAATTACCACATACACACACACTTAAAGCTCTTTGCTAGTAATATTAACGTTATCTTTAGGAAGCTGTGTGTTTGTGTGATATAAAATATATAAAATAAATAATTATGATGCTTAATTAGTAGAATCTGAAGTATCAGTATGAACTCCCAAAGTGAGTTTTGAAAGATTTCTTTATCCACCAAAAACGGCTAAAAGCAATGATTAACCAGAAGCAATGAACACCCCACATGCTCAGAATACTTTCTCTAAATTTGATTTCCAACGAAGATAAACCAGGATTCCTTGGAAAAATTATTCCAGATTCTAGATCTGGGGCACAAAAAAATGTACAAAATCAGGCTATAACTTTTTTTTTTTTTTTTTTTTTTTTTTTACCATTAGAAAGCAAGAACAATATCAAATACCACAAGGTTCATGTCCTAAGTCCTAAGTGAGAAGAGCAAAGATCATCTGGTGGCAATGATGCAGGCCATCCAGAGGCAACACTGCTTATCTGAGGAATTCAGAAGTAATTACACTTCCCTATCATCTAAAGCTGGCACCTGGTTCCAGGCTCCTTTCCCCAAAAAATAAAATTAACTAGAATTTCTATACATCTCCGAATGCATGCATATTGTAACTCACTGTGCAACCTTTGCTGACATTAAGGCACCAACATGTCTACAAATGTAATCATTTATTATGACCTATGTGGCTAATATGGCTCAAATTACCCTTAAGCTCCCACTTTAAGATACATAAATATCCCTAAGGGAAAATCCACAGCAGTGCACTCAGTCCTTTCTTGCTGAGGCAGCACACTACACTCTGCTGCAGCGTTCTATCTAATAAAACTTTCTTTTTCAAACCTCTACTGTTGTCAGCAGATTCTTGTTACCAACCCATGAGTTGACCACTTTCCAATGGCAGGGCTCTGACATCTCTCCACAAAAAGCACTCGTGGCCAGAATTTAACAAGATACTCCTGTCCAGACTAGAAAATATGAACATTAATGAGGTTAATAACTGCAATGGGTTGCGGCACATCAAACAAGTATAAATCCAGGAGTTCATAAAGATACAAAAGGAATAACAACAAAGCAAATCGAGCTACTTCTGGTTGCTATTCTTTGAAGGATGCCAAGAAAACAACTCATCATTTTGAAAAAAGAAAGTAATAATTAAGCATTTATCCTGTCATTCCTATATGAACTATGCCTCAAAATAATTAAATATTGATAAGGGAAAGTTTCTTCTAACAAAAGCCTTCCATCAAATAAACAAGAAAGAAATTATAGAAAGGTGTTGTTAAAGCAAACTAAATACGGCCTGACAAGTACTCCATAATTCTATATTTGAGTTCTTGTGGACTGACTGTAACCTAACTTAATAGGTAGACAGCAGTGAAAACCTAACTTAGGAATACGTGCCTGTAACAATAGTTGAGTCTTGGCCAATCTCAGCAGCCATACTTCAACCACTCTTACGCTGCTGAGTGCACAAGGCAGCTGCCAACGTGTAACCAATCCAGCTGTTTCTATAGCTCACTTCCGATTTCTGTACGTCACTTGCCTTTTTTTGTGTATCAATTTGTTGTGACCACAAGGCACCCCTGGAGTGTCTCTGAATCTGCTGTGCTTCCAGGGGCTACCTGATTCACAAATCATTCATTGCTCAATTACACTTCTTTAAATCTAATTCAGCTGAAGTTTTTCTTTCTTACAAAGTGATACCAGCCATTTGCGATTCCCAGTGAATTACTGGGTCTAGACAATGATTATCAATGGCTTCTAATATCATTAAAAGAGAAAAATCAGACATTCCTAAAGAAAATACCCTATAACTATTAAGAAATACTCTTATAAAAATAAATCAAGCATAAATTTGATACAAAGTCTCTAGCTTTAACCCTAAATTTAGAGATAATATGCATAAGAACATGACAAATGATACCAGCCCTCACCAGGTTCCAGATGGATTCTATCCATCTTTCAGTTAACAGATTGGTCAAGTGCTTTCAAAACACTTCCAGAACATGAAAACCCAAAGTTCCCAAATTATATTTATAAAACCATCCTACTCTAGTTATCAAATTATGACAAACACAGCACAGTGACATGACATACATGAAATACACTAATTGTCATTGTGAATGTCCTAAATGATATATTAACAAGCAGTCTTGAAGGACATTAATATTGAAATATGTGGCCATCAAATGCCTTACAGGACGATCTTCATCATTAGCAGAAAAGAAGCAGATACCACTGCAGCTGCTGGATAATCAATATTTAATAAAATTCATTACCCATTCTTAAATTAAAAACAAAATTCTTAATAAAGTAGCCAAAGATTAAGCCAAAAGCCAGCATTATGCTTGATGGCAAAAACACTAAAAGGATCCTTAATAAAATCAGCAGTAAATCAAAGTTAGCTCTTCTTCTCACTACTTTTTATCATTATTCTGGAGGTCCTAGCCAGTACAAGAAGGCAAGGAAAAGAAATATGAGGCATAATATTTGAAAGAATTCAAAATTATTGTCATTTGCCAAAGACAAAAGAGCATATCTAGAAATCCCAAGAGAGTCAGCTGAACACAATTAAGAACTAAAAGAGAATTCAGTAAAGTGGTTGATAATAAAATCAACATATAAAATTCAATAGCTTCCCACTATAAAAAGATCAACCACTTAGAAAACATAATGAGAGATTGTAATTATAATTGCAACAACAAATAAAAATATGATCATTAGCAAGATTGTGTTAGCATTCTATGAAAAGAATTTTAATTGTTAAAGAATGATAAAAAAATCATAATGAATGGAAAGGCACACTATATTTTGGGGTGAAAAAGTCAATATTATAAAGCTATCAAGACTCTATAAATCTGTAAGTTGTCAAAACTATAAATCTACAATTTTAAATTTATGAGATATTGATATTTTAGAGAGGAAGGAGAGGTAATAGGGACAGACAAGTTGATTCGACTGTAATAAAAAGGTAAACAAAAAAGTATATCCAGAATAAGTCTGAAGACTTTTTGAAGCATTATAAGGTATAGTAATTCTGAGCTTAATATTTGCACATAAATGGAAGACAGATATCAATTAAATGAAAAAGAGAGTCCAAAACTAAGTTAAATATAGTATAAGATGTAATGTTAGGAAAAAGTAATTAGAAAAAGATGGATTAATCAATACATGTTGTCTGGACAAATGGCTAATCCTCTGGAAAGTAATGGAAAATGGATTCCTACTCCAATTTTGATAATTACATCAAAATTATTTTGATATGAATCAAAGTTTAAATAAAAACCTGGAAAATAATAGAATAAACATGAAAGGATTTCAAAAATGATACCATCCTAATTAATTTGTAAATTAAATCCAAGATTCATCAGAAATTCAATATGATTTTTCCATGAAATTTGACACTCTAGTCCTAAAATTCTTACAAAGTAAAACATGTTTCAGAAAGGCATGAAACTTTTTAATGAAGAAAAAACATATACCAACTTGCCCTACCTCACAATAAAAATAAAACTCATGTCTTCTATTCATTTCTTTAAAAACAAATATTCATCAACTGTAACGAAGTACCTGTACTTTTCCAAGAGGTAGTTTAATTATTTTTATGAATATTTTCTTTTCCCCTCTCCCCTTTCCACTTGTTCTCTGCTTCCTACTTAGCCCTTTAGAAATGCAAATGCAAGCTTTCACCTCCTACTGAACAGACATTCCTTACAGGGCAAGTTCATCCACATGCTCAGAGGGATCTCTCCTCCAGAATTAACAGTTGATTTGCAGACCAAAGCCTGCCACCTTGAACCTTCACCTCCAGGGGTTCAACTTAGCAGGATATGCAAAAGCCTGCCCATTTGGCCACTTTTACAACTTAATTCTGTCCGGAAAGATGCCAACTCAACCGCCTGGTAGATGATGCACCCAGATAGCAGGGAAGTCCCTGCCCTTGCTCATTTCCTACTCTACCTTATAAAAATGCCCACTTTGTACTCCAAAAGTGAAGCCGTACTGCAGGACATCCATACTTCTTCCCCAAGCTAGCCTCAGAATAAATCCACTTCCTTTGTAAATAGCCTTGGTCTTGTTAATTGGACTCTGCATGCGGTGAGCAACTAACCTGCATTTTGGTTACAAAAATACTGTCTTTATCCTATCTGACCTTAGTTTAACCCTTTGTAAATTAAGGTCAATAAATTTCCTATTATCGTTGACTTTTTTGTTTTGTTTTTCAGTTATGTATGAGACAAGGAATGTAAAACCTCTTTGAAAGCACATGTTTTCCATGCTTGCTGTGGCCTTTGTTTAAGAGTAATTGAAGAGTAACTGCTCATTGTCCCTAGGAAGAGCACACTGATTAGTACTCAGCCCGCCTGTTATCTGAGGCAGGGTCTGAGCACACGTCCTGTTGAATTCCCACTGACTGATGGGAAGTGAAGAAATACCCATTGCCAAAACAGAGTCTTCCTTGTGTAAACACATTCTCCCCTGGTTAGGAAGAGCCTGCTCCACAGTGGCTGCCTGACAGTATTTTTCCTCCAGTGCTTTATTGACAAATGAGACAAGGTTTGACACTAACTAGAGGTGAAATATGGCTCCCAGTACTGAGGTGACTGGCCCTCTCTGTTTCGATGACACATATTATTGAAGGCCCCTTCAGGACATTTTACCTCCAAATGAATTTTTTTGTTGTTGTTAAGGAAAGAGAGAATGCACCAAGCAGATTTATAAGCCTTGCCTGTCTGTTTGGGAAACTAGCTGTTTTGACATAATCTCCAGAAGATGCCTCGGGTATTGAATTAACTCAACTGCAAGAGGCCATCACATTGGTCAGCCAAGCTTTATTCATTTACCAGCCCCTAACCACACCTGAGCCAAGCTGCTTTAGCATCCAAAGGAACTGCTAGGATTGGCTGAACATTGTAGAATCCTCATTCATT
>PVKV010038419.1:0-13934 GCA_004027835.1 Alouatta palliata | reverse complement strand
ACAAATGGGACCTAATCAAACTCCACAGCTTCTGCACAGCAAAAGAAACAGTCATTAGAGTGAATCGGCAACCAACAGAATGGGAAAAAATTTTTGCAGTCTACCCATCTGACAAAGGGCTAATATCCAGAATCTACAAAGAACTGAAACAGATTTACAAGAAAAAAACAAACAAGCCCATTCAAAAGTGGGCAAAGGAAATGAACAGACACTTTACAAAAGAAGACATACGTGAAGCCAACAAACATATGAAAAAATGCTCATCATCACTGGTCATTAGAGAAATGCAAATCAAAACTACATTGAGATACCACCTCACGCCAGTTAGAATGGCGATCATTAAAAAATCTGGAGACAACAGATGCTGGAGGGAATGTGGAGAAATAGGAACACTCTTACACTGTTGGTGGGAGTGCAAATTAGTTCAACCATTGTAAAAGACTTTTTTATATATTATGTCAATCAATATATAGCTCATTAAAAGTCAACAGTTGTATACATTATTTATATGTTATATAAAGTTTGGTATATATTTACCAAAATTTAGTTATATTATCCAAATTTAGACAGAAATTTCAATAAAATTAACTTATGAATTATGAAATTATGGCTGTTATTTGATATTTAGTATTTGAATGATAAAATGCTATTCATAAGAAGAAATCAAATGTGTAATAAATCTTTCTGTGTATATATATGTGTGTGTGTGTGTCTGTGTGTTCATGTATGTGTTTGTGTCTACAGTTTTTATAGTATTTAAGATTGAAAGAAAAAAGTAGAGAAATCTCTTTCTCTTTTATTCTAATTTTAAAGATAAGTTTGCAAAGTTCCCAAGGAAAATGACAACAGCCTAAGTAGCCAAGCTAATAACATGCTTCATCTACTTATTTATTATCAAAATGTACCCTTAAATGTACTTTTGAAGCCATTCAAATTATATATGTCAGTAAATAACTTTCTCAAAGAAAATTACTTTGGGATTATTTGAAAACAATATTTCTCCAACAAAGTCCTCCCTCCTCTCCTACTGAAGGCAATTAGATCAAAGCAAGTCTTTGTTGCTTAAGAATTCAGATGCTTTAGCTACTTATTCAGTCAATGTGATCATAATTCTCATGTCGTGGAGTCAGTCACTGAGAAATTATAACAGTACATTTTCCAAATTATAAATATTGGATAAAAATATAAATGAAGGAAGAAATCTATAATGAGCCCTGCTTATCTAGCTCTTTTCCAAACCATGAGAATAAATCAAATCTTTCCTTACATACCGTCAAGAATACCAGTCTTCACCCATTTACCCAAACCTTCAACTCACCAACTCTCCAACACTGGGTGAGTTAGGATATGTGTCAGTGAATGTCCTAGAACACTGTTTTCCAGAAGGAATTTTACAATGGTAGCTGTGCATTTCTAGGACATCTCACACACTATAATGTCTGGAAGTAAGGTAGAAGGCTTTTGATGGAAGCCAACTACAAGAAGATCCAGATTTTCACAATTAACATACAAACTCTTAGAGCAAAGTCTTTGTATCTGATTGTGGAACAGATAAGGAATCTCAACAAAGTGATGAAACAAAAGAATACCCATTCTAGAACTGAAATTTGCAATGTCTGAAATGTAAAATTTCCTAAATAACCTTAAGATCAGACAAGAAAAATGGGTAAAAATACAGTTGGTGAAGAACAATGAACATCATTTGATGTAAAAGAAAGATAAAAATAAGATATTGAAAATAAAAATAAGAAAAACTTCAGTGAATATTAAGAGAAGATCAATGAAGTTTCTGGAAAAAGAAAATGTGTCAAAAATACCTGAATGATTGATGATAGAAAATATCCCAAATTTGGTGGAAACCATAAACTTTCTAACCAAATTTCAGGCAAGATAAATAAACTGCTTTTAGATTAGTCAATTTACTAATGATCAAAAACAAAAAAATATTGAAATCAGCAAGAGAAAAAAAAAATATAGAGAATGTACCATCAGAATCACAGGAGACCAGTAGCCAATAAAATAGTATCTTTAAACCTCTGAAAACAGAACAATACTCTCTCAATCCATAAGTAATAATTTTCAAAAGGTAAGGCAAAATATTATTTTAAGATAAAATTTGAGAATTTTTTTTTTAAACAACAGACCTATACTTCTAGAAATACTAAAGTAAGTCCTTCAGCAACATAAAACAGACATCACAGGGACACTCAGATGTGTAGGGAAGAAGGAGCAGCAGAAATGGCAAATGTGATTACATATACATTTTCCTCTCAATTTATTTAAATGATATACAATTATTGAAAAATGTTATAACTCTATATTGCAATGATCACACACACACAGACACACACACAAAAATGGTGGGAAAGTAGCAACTCTTCTGTTTCAACTTCTATTTTATGTGAAGTAGTATAATAGTAACTAAGTAGACTGTGATGTGTTAACAATGCACAATGTAATCTCTAGAGCAATATTGAAAAAATGCAAACAGCTATAGCTAAAATGTCAGTAGATAATTAAAATGGAATGCTAAAATTCATTCAAGGGGCACATTTCTGGAAATAATTTGCTTCTACAAGGACCTCCAATCTATTGAGCCTCTCAGCTACTCACTCGCCATCTCCCTCATGTCTCCACATCTCTCATTATTCATCTAGGATTTTGAGGCTTCTAAATAATTATTATTTTACACCTACCTTCAACATCCTTGTCCCTATCTCTCTGCCACAGTTTCCTTCAATGCTAATTCCACTTACTTGATGTCTGTTTCTGAGCAGTTCAAGGATGAATGCCAACCATTCTGACTTATATCAATCTAAATTTACCATTCACTGCAAAGCAGCAGGGTAAACAAGCCTGCTAATTTTCTCTGGTCAAAACATTCTCCCAATTTCAGAAAGGACTGTTGAAATGAGTGTTCTCTTTACATCACCATCACAAGTTCTTCACTGCATACGTATAAGAAAAAACCTTGATTTATTTCACTGGGGGGTTAAAAAAAGCAACCAAAGGGAATGGTTCATCTTGACACTGTTAAATCTCTCATTCTCACTGTACCCTGAAGCCTTGGTTTTCCACTTGTTGGAATAGAATAACGGCCCTGCCTATTTACAGCCAGCTTTCCAGTTTTGCAATGGCTCTCAAAACAGTTCTCATTTTTCTAAAATATTATTTGAGGGATAAGCCAAAATTGTTTCCTTTATCAGTTGTCAGAATGTTTTGATATTGACTTCCATGTTTCCACATTCAGTCGGCAATTTTCTGTCTTCGTTCTTTTTGATGTCAGCAACATCTGAGGGAGATAGAATGGCCCAGTTTTTTAGATGTGTATGTGTTTGGTTTTTTTACTTTCCTCTCTGGCCAATCTTGCTGAGAATCCTTGCTAGATTCTCTTATACAGCAAATTTACCTCTGTATGTAAATATCAGATGTAAAGAATGGTTAGTATATTTCTCCAATTTTTAATAACTTAAATCAGTTAAATGAAGCAGCAGCTAGTCTTCTGAACTTCCAACGAAAATTAGACACAAATGAAAATAGTACTATTTCATGTGGGATCTCAATATCCTTTCTTTTTTTTTTTTTTTTTTTTTGAGACAGAGTCCTGTTCTGTCACCTAGGCTTACTGCAACCTCCCCCTCCCAGATTTAAGATAGATCCTCCTGCCTCAGCCTTCCAAGTACCTCGGATTAGAGGTGTACACCACCATGCACCATGCCCAGCTAATCTTTTTTTTTTTTTTTTAGTAGAGATGGGATTTCACCATGTTGGCCAGGCTGGTCTTAAACTTCTGACTTCAATTGATCCACCCACTTCAACCTTCCAAAGTGCTGGGATTGTAAGCATGAGCCACTGCATCTGGCTTCAGTCCTTTTTAAATAACATATTTTAAATTCAGCAAATATTTAGACATACGAAATAACAGAATCACTAAAAGGGGAGTATTTCTGGCCTCTCTTTTATCTGGCATTGAGCAGAAAAGTCTCAGGGCCTGCAGAGATTTCATTCAGGACAGAATGAGTGTTTTCTCCACTAAGGTTGAAAGTAAAGTTTGAGACAAATAAATGTGTGTGATTATTATAGTTTACAAGCTATGCTTGTTCTATGTAAACAACTGAATTCATTGGCTTTGGAGGGCCGATCTTTCAGTCTGTTCAGGATGTGAAATATTAGCATGCAGAAAAGGCCTTTTCTGATTTAAATCAGAGAAAAACTGTCTCCTCTAAGAAATCTTTTCCTATTTTAGCTACATTAACGGTGACTAAAGTTGATGCTTCAGATGGCATGAAGGTTGCATTTGCTTTAGTCTTTGGGGTAGGAAGGGTTCTAGTCTGAAAGGAAAGCATAAGTTGGAGAAAACTGAGAGCCATATTCTGGGAGCACTTAAACTTATTATCATGGATTTCTCGAAAAGTGGGACTCTAACAGGGACTGTGAAGTAGGTGAGTAGTAGAGAGGGGTCCAGAAAGCTTCCATAGACTCTGTGAGAATCTTTTACTATATCGATACTGAAAATGAAAATAGAAAGCCATTATATGTCTGCTGTATACTTTAAAAAGTTCCACAGCTAATTAGAAAAAGTTAGCTGAGTATTGCTACATTAAAAAATAACTCTAGGTATTTTTTAAAATCCCATTCACTATTTTCTTCTCAGCCTCAGGTTACATTGTCAATTAATGATTCAAATCTTTATGAGGAAGATATTTTTTCCAATATCATTTTATTCTAAGACTTTATTTTAAAAATATGACAATGAAAATAACTTCCTTGAAAATCTTCCCTCTAGCCTCCAAAAACTATCCATTTGAGGTATACAAAGTCTTGTACAACACATTATAACCTCACTGTAATTGTTCCTATTTTTCCAGAATGAGGGACATTAGCAAGGATGTTAAAAACCAGATGAGAAAGAAATAAAATGTCAGAAGACAGAGAACAGTGCATACATTCATATTTCTTATGAATGAAGCTATGTTTATATCAATGATCATGAATTTCAGAATGTACTGTCCTGAATTTTGCAAGCTGGACAATGACATATTGTAAAACAAGGTCAAGCTTTGTCATGGAATTTTGAACTGCTAGGAATCAATAAAATGAGAAAGTTCATGTTGCCACTTGCCAATCAGAAGTGACGTGGAAATGGAAAGAACAATGTCAAAGGTAGGTGGTTTTGCAAACAAACCACAAGTACTGACTCCATGGGCAGCTTGGTCCCTAGGCTCAGATGTTTGCCTGTTTGAACAGCTATTTATATAGAACTTGAGTGTTCTACAATCAAATTTTTCTCAAAGAAACACAAAGTTATCACACATCTTGTGTATATTGTTCAGAAATCACAGTAAAAATTTAAAAGCAAGAGCACTCTCTGAAATACTACTAAGACAGAGTGATTTCTTACATGTTACCGTTCCAAAAACAGTTAGTTCGAGTCTCTTGGCTACCTGATATATGACAGGCCTGGGCTTTGCTATGAAAACTGCAAGGACAAATGAAACTAGCTCTTGCTCTCAGGTTGCCTACTTTCTAAATGAAAGAAACTCAGGTCAATTCACATTTTAATATGTTTCTGTAAAAGGCACAAATGGTATATGCACAGGGCTTTTTACGAGGAGCATAGAAGAGAGAATCAACCACGTATAACCGGTAGGTAGCACTGAAAGTCACCTCTGGTATAATATTTCTCCACACAGACAGGTTTAATAAAAGTGTATATTTTAAGGTATAATAATAAACTTAAGCATTGTGGTTGGGCATGGATGGTCGTTCACACCTATAATCCCAGCACTTTGGGAAGCCGAGGAGGAAGAATTGCTTGTGTCTGGGAGTTTGAGACCAGCCTGGGCAACATCAAAATACCCCATCTCTACATAAATAAATAAATAACAATAAATGATGTAGACATAGTGGCACATGCTTGTAGTCCCAGCTATTCTAGAGACTGAGGCAGGAGGATTGCTTGAGCCCAGGGATTTGAGGCTGCAGTAAGCCATGATCATGCCACTGCATTTCGCTTGGGCAACAGAGTGAGATGCTGTCCCTATTTAAGTAAATAAACAAACAAGTAAAATAAAATGTAAACATTGCTTTCCTATTGGTAAGGTAAATGGGGGAGGCTGAGGCCCTGCTCTAGGGTGGGATCATGCCAGCTGGCGCACTGGAAGGCTTACAGTGCTTGTTCACATATCTGATTCCCAGACCTCTGTGGCAGATCCTGAGCCATTTTCTCTGGGTGGGTAGAGAGTTGGTTAAACCCTTTCAGCCAGCTTACCAAAGCAAAGATGCCAGACAAATACACCCTATGCTAGTTTAGTTTAATTAATTTATCTTGCCCTAGCATTTTATTTATGTATTTATTTTAGGATGATGGTTCATAGGAGAAACCTAATAACATAAAGACACTTGTGACTCAGGAGAGAGAACCTCATAGGTTTTTGGAATAATTACCTGAGCAATGCAGGAGTATCTCTTGAGCAGCCTGTGCTGTAGTATGTGCAGCCAGGAGGAGAAATAGGAAAATCTAAGGGAGAGTAGGACACTGTGTCAAATGCTTCTAAGATAGCCAACACAAGGCCATGATGGTGGAGAGGAAGGTGGCATTGAAACACTCCCAGAACATGTACTGTATCATTCTACTACATTTTTAAATTCACTCATCAACTAGCCATTGTCTTTTCTTTCTTAATAGATTTGAGTCCCTGGAAGGAGGTCCCTGCTCTATCTGTTTTTTTCACAGCAAAAGTAGGCAATGGAGGAATTAGAGAAGGCAAATGAAGGGCAAAGGCTCCCATGCCTTGATGATGACAAAAGCTTGGTCACAGTTTGACTGATGTCTTGACACTGCAGATAAGTGCATCAAATGCATATGCAGCACACGGATTATAGTTACACACACGTAGCTCACAGGTTATCTTTGGCTGATCCAACTAAAATGCAGAACTCATAGAACACACCTCAAATCTTGATTCATACATTCACAAAATTGGGGAAAACCTGCAAGAATAAAGTTAAAGAAGTTTATTTTGGATTACAGTATATATTTCTGATATGTTCAGTTGGTATAAACAATTATAAACAGAATGGTTGGAAATGATAGGGGGATACTGGCAAATCAATGAAATGCGTGAGCTTGAAATCTACTCGATTTCAAGGATGTAACGTTACATCTAATAGATTTCAAGGATGCATTGTCTTACTCTCCATGTGACTTCAACTTATTTAATCAAAGCGTCACTTACTTCATCTAACAACTGGAGATGGTAATTTCGCTTACTACAAACTCGCCCACAAGTTGAGATTTGATAAATCTTGACCATTATGTTTTTTCAGTGAGTTGCATATGAAAGTATTTCACTGTGTGCTTTTATATAAATATTTATTTTTGTTTGTAATTGAAAAATGATAATAGTACATGTTTACAATGGACCGTGTAATGTTTCAATACATATATACATTGTACAATGATCAAATCGGGGTACTTATCATATCCATACATACTTATGGTGGATTGTGTAACGTTTCAATACATGTATACATTGTGAAATGATCAGATTGGGGTAATTATCATATCCATCATCTCAAACACTTGTATTTTTTTTTTTTTTTGAGATGCAGTTTCACTCTGCTGTCCAGGCTGGAGTGCAGTGGCTCAATCTCAGCTCACTGCAACCTCTGCCTCCCAGGTTCAAGCGATTCTTGTGCCTCAACCTCCTGAGTACCTGGGACAACAGTCGAGCCCCACCATGCCTGGCTAATCTTTGTATTTTTAGAAGAGACAAGATTTCACCATGTTGGCCAGGCTGGTGTCAAACTCCTGACCTCAAGTGATCCACCCCTCTTGGCATCCCAAACTACTGGGATTACAGTCATAAGCCACTGAGCCTGGCCACTTGTCATTTTTTTTGTGATGAGAACATTCAAAAGCCTCTCTTCTAGTTATCCAGAAATATGCAATATACATTATTATTAACTATGTGCTTTTAAGAATATAAACATAAGTTCACCTCCAGAGCTTATAAAATAATTTTGAAAAGTAAGGAATATTAATAAGAAAATTAATCTGGGAGACATCAACAATATGTATTGTCTATATATGTATGTGTGTGTCTTTGTGTATATGTGTTTTGCCCTAAGTATATTAGAAATAGAATTTTTAGTATGTGTAGCCATAAGAAAAAAACTATCACTGTGAAATGCAGGAAATGTAATAAAGAAAATGAAAATTAAATCTATCATTGAAAAATGTGCAGCAACTTTTACAGATTCCTGAGATACTGTGGTGCCTAAGAGACACAGATACTCCAATTTTTCTGTATGGATTTGGATAACTTGAAAATAACACCAAAGCATATTCAGCATAAGTTACAGAAGGGGCCCATATATTCCCTGGTACAGAAGTCAAGACTGTATTGAAGGGCATTTAATTGAGGTTAGCTTAGCGTTCACCTCGATCAAAATATTCAAAGCCAGTGATGATTTGTGGCTCCTACTTAAGAGCAGGATTCAAATACTGAAAGAATGAGAATACTTTAGCATAAAGGAAATTGGCTAGTGGGACAGTATGTGACAGTGATTCTTGACTTGAACAATCTTTAGACATACCACTTGCTGAGCTTGTGATGAAACACTTTTGTGTTTCTATCATATTCAATTTTATTTTCCTGTATCAAGTGTTTTTCACACCTGTTTTCTTGAAGTATTTGGATACCATTTCAAAGAGAACAACTAATGAGCATGTAGTTGATATTGACATTTTTACAAATGTACCAGTATTTCAAAATACAACATTGTAATATTGTATTCAAAATATGTCCAGATCATATATTGTAAACATTTGCTACATTCAATAAATCAAAGTGTAGCTAATGCATATAAAAATACAATTTCATGTTCATTTTTAGAAATTGATATTGATTTTAATATTTCTAGTCCTACAAAAATATTTATGAGATTCTTCTCTCAATCCAATCGCCAGTCTGTGTTATTTTTTAGCAAAATCTTATATTAGGAAAATGTGTGGCATCCCTGTTATCTTTTTTGTAGAATCTTTCTTCTGTTTGTGTATTTCTAGTCCACCTTTCCAGTTTCCATAAAATTTCAAATTACTTTAACTGGACAGTATAATTCAGTATAATTTCAATTCTGTTTCCTCTCATCAACATTTAAATGAGGAAGACAAGAGAGACATCACTGTTAATCTGATAGTTTATAATTTTAGATATCATATATTATTTTTGGTTGGGATTTGTACTTTTCTCCAGAACATATATCAAATGTCAAATCAATATCATTTCAATCCATGAAATTATTTTAAAATGTTATACATGTTTTCACTACATGGAGTCTCAAGAACAATTAGTTTAACTTCTTCTGTTTAGAGCTTTAAACAAATGAGGTTGATGGAGGTTATACTATTTGCCTAATAGTTAGTTGGCATAAGAATTAGAAAAAAGGCCAGGCATGGGGGCTCACTTCTGTAATCCCAGCAGTCTGGGAGGCCAAGGACACTGGATCCCTTGAGGTCACAAGACTGAGATCAGCCTGGCCAACATGGTGAAACCTTGTCTCTACCAAAAATACAAAAATTGGATGTGGTGGTGCAGCCTGCAATCCAAGCTACTTGAGAGGCTGAGGCAGGAGAACTGCTTGAACCTGGGAGGCAGAGGTTGCAGTGAGCAGAGATTTCACCACTGCACTCCAGCCTGGGTGAGAGAATTAGACTCTGTTTCAAAAAAAAAAAAAAAAGAAAAAGAGAGGGAGAGAAAAAAGATTAAAAAAGACCCATATACCATACATTGAGTTAATCTATTCACCAATAGGCAGCTATGGATAACCTACCAAAAATTATTCTAGTTTCTCATTTTACCTTATGCAATTTGCATTTTCACGATATTGCCACATTTCTGCATTTGCTAACTTACAACTCTAGTTGCATTTTCATGTTGCCTGTTTCTCCCTATATTTAAAACTCTGGCACTGACTTAGAGAACAGCCAGGACAATAGAAAAGGATGGGCAGAAAGCAGAGGCTGTAACTCAGAGATTGTAACTGTATAGCTCAGGGAGTTCATGAGGAAATTCTCCCACCCACACTGTAATGAATGTGTTTTTACATCATTCCTCAGTCATCGGTTTTGCTACATTATTCTTCTTAAACCAGCATAGAGTTATTAACATTTTTCTATTTGGACTTTTTTTTTCCAATCCATATATTTATATTTTGCACTGATAGAAAATGATAACTATAGAACATGCCTGTAAGCAATGTAATGATGGGTTCATGCTCATCTTCCTGACAGTCTATTGATTGAATATTTTTTTTTCCATCTTGTGATGAACACTTCTCTTATTTTGAAATGTTGCTTGGAAAATTATTCATATCTCAAGGCTATGACCTCAGAGTACAAAGGCCAATTTGTTTCAAAATGCCGTTTTTGTGATCCAAACCCTTTATGTTTCCAAATCAGCAACTAAGGAACATTAGGCTCATTCAGGTCCAGTTCACAAAAGTCAGTCTTCTGAAAGGCTGCTTTGTGCTCTCCTTTTATGAATTATATGCCTAGTAATAGCAAACTCATATGTCATATGTGTGTTTTTCAGTTTTTTCCTACTAAATTCCTACCAATATAAAAAGTGATTTTTCTTGCCTATTCAGATTGTAATTATTAACTTTTATTAAGTTAAAAAAGAGTCAATATTCCTTATAGAAATAAATATCGCAAAAGCCAGTATGAGCACACTTTTTACATCTGTAACGTGTGAAATCTGAATTCCTGCTTGAGTAGGATTCTTAGACACTTACTATTCAAAAATGGCAGAACTCAAGTTCATTTTATTGGGCAATATAAAATTAAACAGGATGTTTGACGCTTCCATTTCTAGAACAGAAAATTCTCCAGTGGCCTTAGATGAATACTAATAATTTGGTGACTGATTTTATAATACGCAATAGGAGCATAAGGTCCCCGAATTAAAGGCTCAAATTTAACAGAAAGTTTTTATTTTCTGTATTTTAGAAAATGAACTAAGAAGCATGTTAATTTTGAAAAAATATCGACTAATATTAGTCAATGTGTAGTTGCAAAGGAGTAGTACACCAAGGAAGAGATAGCTTATTTAAGAGAAAAAATTCATAGCACTGAAAATCGTGCTTGTGTTGACCATAAACTCCGAATTCTTCCTCAAATTAAATGTCAAGTCAATGTCATTTCAATACATAGAATTATTCTGAAACTTCATAAATGTTTTCACTAGGTAGGATCATCCTAACACGGAATGCTGAACTGGAGCAACATTTCACTTTGATTAAACTATTTAGTCAAGGAAAGGCAAGAGACATAAGCATTTGTTTCCTTGCTATTTTTGTTTATTTTTTACTTCATATACATTTCTTTCTCCTGCAGAGTCTAATCTCTTCTGCTATAACTAGGGACCAACATTGGGCTATTGGTTAGAAAGTAGGTGATTGGCCAGAAATTCAGTCAAATCTCCTGAAATAAACTTGGTGCCCAATGATATGTCACGCATCATGCTATACTATCACAGAATCCATCTGTCCAGTGAAAACCATGAGCACTATATTACAATCAGTATAATGAAAAATGCACTCTAATTGTAGTCATATAGACCTAAGTTTGAGTCTCAGTTCACCTTCTCACAAGTTATATGGCTGATATTTAAGAAACATGCTTTCTGGACATCTATCACAATCTACATCAAAGGGTTATTGTAAGGATCCTAAATAATATTGACTAGAACAGTAACAAAAAAATTCTACTTTCATTTCATGAAAAGGATGGTTTAGAGTGTGTATTGTAATTCTTTATCGATTTAAGATGGTTTTTATTATATAATTATTTATTTTTAATCTATTACAGATTTGATTTTATTTGTTCTTTGTACCCATACAGTCATTATTTATTTCCAAAGCGACCTAATTAACATCTAGAAAATTAAAAAGTCAATTATTGATATCTTTTATATATTGGCTTACCTAGGTGTACATTTATTTTGGTTTTAGAGAAAATCATCTTTCTGTTAGTGAGCTAAAAGATGCAGTAATATCTTAACAAACCAATGATAGATACAGCTGTGTTTAAATGATATTTAAAATCAAACACTACTACTAAACATATGTTAAAAATTATCACAAATTAAAGCTTTTATGAGGACTTTCATTTGTACATGTTACCTGTATGAAGAAAAGCCACTTTTCTTGTGTGTATATAACATGGCATGAAATAAATGTTCTGAAAGTTTAAAAATACTAAATCCTTTTAGTCTTCGAAACATCTGAATGTCTAAATTTCCCTGTTTTCTACTGATACAGAAGCTTCCATTAATGTTCATAAAATCTAAAAAAAAAAAAAAACAAAACAAGACTTTTTTCTATTCTCTGTAAATGTCATTATTCATAAATGTCAAGATAAACTTGCTTTGAGTGTTATGCAATTTAACATGTCAAATATCATTGACATCACAAAATCATAGCATGAATAGCATTTGGAGATGTCTAACCAACCTTTCTTATATGTAAAACTCTCAGACATAGTAAAGATAAAGCTGTTTACTTTTCTGGCAAGTGAGTGTGTTATGAAAAGTGATATAACAGCTTTAGCAAAATAATACATTGGATTTAAAATGACACATCCTTTTGTTTCCAGCTTCTCTGCTGAATATAGGCATTGGAAAATTACATTCAGCAGAAGACATCATATATTCTTTGTGACTTAAATACATTTGTTTAGCCATATTTTTATGAAGCACATATCTTGTAGCAGACACATTGTCTTGAGAGAGAAAGTTTATAAAGCATATACTAAAATACAAAGAGTGCTATATTAGTCCATTTTTATGCTGCTATGAACAAATACCTGAGACTAGGACATTTATAAAGAAAAAGAGGTTTAATGGACTCAACTCACAGTTACACATGGCTGAGGAGGCCTCACAATCATGATGAAAGGCAACGGATGAGCAAAGGCACTCTTACATGGCAGCAGGCAAGAGAGCATGTGCAGGGAAATTCGCCTCTATAAGACCATCATATCTCATGAGACTTATTCACTGTCATGAGAACAGCATGGGAAAAACCCACTCCCATGATTCCATTACCTTTCACTGAGTCTCTCCCATGACACATGAGGATTTTGGAAGCTAAAATGCAAGATGAGATTTGGGTGGGGACACAGCCAAACCACTTCAAGTGCTATGGTCTAAACTGAGTCTCTCCCAAAATGCGTATGTCGAAACTGTAACTCCCACTGTGATGGTATTTGGCCATAAGCCTTTAGGAAGTAATCAGATTTAGAGAGTGGAACCATAAAGATGGGATTGGTGTCCTTTTAAGAAGAGGAAGAAACCAGAGCTCCCTTTTCTCCAAGTGAGGACACATACAGAAGGCAATCAATCATCTGCAGGCCAAGCAGAAAGCCATCACCAAGACCCAAATCTGCTTGCTGTTACCCTGTCTTAAATCTCCAGCCTCCAGCATTGTGAGATATACATTTCTATTGTTGAGCCAAACAATCTGTGGTATTTTGTTATGGCAGCCCTAACAAACTAATATACTGTTGAATTTTCATTCGTATTTAAGTATTTTAGCTAGGATTAACTGATCCATTAATTTAAAATATTTATTTATTTGAATTATAAATTATGTTTTATTACTAAAACAGAAGTCAGATTTTATTTTTAAGTAGGTTCCCATCAGTTTAATTAATGCTATTTGGTTGGCAACATTTACTGGATGCTAATTATTTTAAGGCATTGTCATTGATTTCAGAAATAGCAGGATTAATTAAACACGACCCCTCTCCTCAAGTCACCTTTGATCTATTGAAGAATACTGACAAATATTCCATTATTTTGTCCAGTACAGAATCTAGGAAACAGGGCAGAGAACCATAGCTTGAGCCCAAGTCTTTTTTTTTTTTT
>PVKV010038418.1:0-13929 GCA_004027835.1 Alouatta palliata | reverse complement strand
TGTTATCATCCTGTTTTATCATCACTGTTATTTTGAGACCCAGTCTCACTCTGTCCCCCAGCCCGGAGTTCAGTGCCATGATCATAGCTCACTGCAGCCTCACACTCTTGGGTTCAAGCCATCCTCCCACCTCAGCCTCCCAAGTAGCTAGAACTACAGATGCTCCCTGAGCCCAGCTAATTTTTAAAAATTTTTTTGTAAAGACAGGACCCAAATTGTTCTTGAACTCCTAGTCTCAAGGACTCCCTCCTTCTGCCAAAGTGCTGTGACTACAGGAATACACCCGTGCCCGGCCCAATTCCCCATTATTAAAGTCACAAAGGGCCAGGCGCAGCGGCTCATGCCTATAATCTCAGCACTTTGGGGGGCCAAGGCAGTTGGATCACTTGAGGTCAGGAGGTCGAGACCAGTTTGTTGGCCAAACTGGTGAAACCCAGTCTTCGCTACACATACAAAACTCAGCTGGGCGTGGTGGCGCATGTCTGCAGTCTCAGCTACTCGGGAGGCTGAGGCAGGAGAAACGCTTGAACCAGGGAGTTTCTATACAAAAATCATAAAAATAAAGTCACAAGGAAGGCACAGAGAGGGAAAGCCACCTGCCTAAAGTCACACAGCTAGCACATGGAAGAGCCGGGGGTCAGCATGTTGAATCCTCTTTTCCCCAATGAAGCAGGTCCTGCTATTAAAAACATAGGATTTTTGATAATGACAATAATAACATATAACATGATATTATTTTATTTTATTTTTTTGAGAAGGAGTCTCACTCTGTCGCCCAGGCTGGAGCGCAGTGGCCCGATCTCGGCTCACCGCAACCTCCGCCTCCCAGGTTCAAGCGATTCTCCTGCCTCAGCCTCCCAAGTAGCTGGGACCACAGGCGCATGCCACCACACGCAGCTAATTTTTGTATTTTTAGTAGAGATGGGGTTTCACCATGTTGGTCAGGCTGGTCTCGAACTCTTGATCTCGTGATCTGCCCACCTCCGCCTCCCAAAGTGCTGGGATTACAGGCGTGAGCCACCGCGCCCGGCCTATAACGTTATATTATTATTATTATTCTAATAAAACTAATAGCAACTAAATTGCGTTGAGAGATTTCTATACATCAGGCCCCATAGGACAGAGGCATATTTTCTTGACGTGGTTCACTCTACAGATGAGGACGCCGAGGCTCCATGAGGATAAGTAATTGCCCACAAGTCACAAAGCCAACAAGCAGGAGACAGGATTTGCACCCAGGCCTCAGTTCAAAGCAAAGTAGGACAAGGAGGCCAGGTGTGGTGGCTCACACCTGTAATCCCAGCACTTCGGGAGGCCGAGGGGGGAGGATCGCTTGATCCTGAAGTTCAAGACCAGCCTGGACAACACAGTCCCCTCTCTACAATATCTATTTTTTTTTTTAATTAGCTAGGTGTCATGGCACATGCCTGTAGTCCCAGCTACTTGGGAGGTTGAGGCAGAAGGATCACTTGAGCCCAGGAATTCAAGGCTACAGGGAGCTATGATCCCACCACTGCACTTCAGCCTGGGAGACAGAGCCAGATCTCATCTCAAAAAAAAGCAGGACGAGACCCAATCATTGAGCCAGATGGGAACTTAGGGCCTGCCCAGCCCTACTCCCTCCTCTTGGAGAAATTGAGACCCCTGAGAGCAAGAAAGCTGCCTCAAGCCTACAGACTTCCAGATGCAATTTCATTTCCCTCTCAGGACCTTGCAGGTAAATTCCTGGCCTTTCCTCCCCCAGGATGGGTGGGGAAAAGCAGCAGGAGCAGGGAAGAGATCTGAACAGGTACAAAGGGCAGCCTGCGTGAGGGGAAAGTGGTTAGACACCAAGCAGAACTTCCGGGCCTCCTCTGGGAAGTTTCTGAGACCCATCCAGGGGCTGCCCCTGCAGGTGGGGGCCCTCCAGAGCGCAAGGCTCAGAGAGGGGAGACCCTAGTCCTTTCCGCCTGGGGTGCAAGGAGCAGGGGGGAGGGTGGGGGAGCCATCCTGGTTCCGCATCCTCCATTCCCGACACTGGAGGGAGGCCGCTGTGGGAGCTGGGACTTTCCTGAAAGCAGAAGATTCTGGGAAATTAGAGACAGCTGCAGGGCGGGGCTGCCTCCCGGCCTCCCTTCCCTTCCCTCCCCTCGGTCCCTGCTGGCTCTGGAGGCACGCCTCTCTTCCCCTCCACCCCACTAGCTCCTCCTCCCCTTGACCATGCCCTCCATCCTCAGACCCTCATATCTCTTCCCCCATACCTCTTTCTCCTCCCTCAGATCTGGCCTCTCCTCTCAGACTCTCTCCAAATCTTCTTCCCTCAGACCCCTCTTTCCCTCCGACTCTCTCCTCCTCCCTCAGAGCTGTGTCTCCTCACTTAGTGCTTCCCAGACTTCTTCAGCCTGTGCCCTCTCCCTCAGATACTCTCCTCTCCCCTAGGCCCTCACCTCCTCCCTCAGACCCTCACCTCCTCCCTCAGACCCTCACCTCCTCCCTCAGACCCTCACCTCCTCCCTCACTTATCTTCTCCCTCCGAACCTCACCTCCACCTTCAGACCCTTACCTCCTCCTTCAGACCCTCACCTCCTCCATCTGGCCCTGTCCTCCTCCTTGAGACTCTCTCCCCTCCTCCCACTAAATCATCTACTTCTCTCTCAGACCTGTCTTCCTTCTTCAGATCCTCCTCCTTCAGATCCTTTATCCCTCATCCAACCTCAGAGAACCATCGGCACCCTCTCCCCCAGCCCTTCGAAGCCCCCACCAGACCCAGCACGTCTTCTCCCCTCTTCAGTCTTGCTGGGTTGGAACCACTGCCCCACCTGCCCCGGGGATGCGAGGAGTGGGGCAGGCTTGGGTGTCCTTCCAACCCTACCTCTGAGGTCCCCACACTAAGCCTCACCCCTCCACCCCTCAGCTTTCCTTTCTGCAGTGGAGTAGTGCCCACACCCCTCTCCTGTGTCTGAGGGTCCCCAGAGGTGGGGTTGGGTGGTCAGGGAACACGGCACCCAGCCTGTCCAACCCAATTCCTCCCCCTCTTCCCTTGCTGTGGCCCCTACAACACCAGCAGGCAGGGGTTGCCATTGGTCCCACTTTCCAGAAGAGCAAACTGAGTCTCAAGACAAGGGATGGCTTGTCTGAGGTTCCACCAGAAGCACGGGGTGGAGGTGGGATTTGAACGCAGGTCTGTGCTCGGGATGTTTCACCATGAGGGGTATGGGGGAGATCCAGAGAGAAGCAGAAAGGATCAGGGAGGGAAGGGGTGAGGCCTCTCCCTGCAGCCACTTCTCACATCCTGGGTTAACGATCCACTCAGGTGGGGCCCGAGTCGGGCCAAAGTCCCTTCCCGGGGCCCCAACACCCATTTTCAAGGTCCCAGGGGCCACAGAGGCAGCGTCAGAGATGGGGAGACAGAGACAGAGGGCAGGGCGGGAGACAACCAGGGGGAGACCAGGTGTTTCAAAGACAGAAGGAGACCGAGGGAGAGAACCGGGGCGACGCTGCGTGCCCTCTGGGCAGGTCCAGGGTGCAGCCCCCATACCCCGCCCTCTGTATCCCCAAAGCCTCCCTTTCCGCCTCCTGTGACTCGGTGACCCGGACTCAACCCCAGCAGCTGCCCCGCCCCTAGGGAAATCCGGGAAAGCCCCGGACCTTCAGGGCCCCACCCCGGGGCGGGGAGAGGGAGAGGAGGGGAGAGGAGGAGACCGGGAAGAAGCCCGCCTCCCCCCTCCTTCCCTCCCAGCTCCAGCCTGAGTCATGCCCCCAACCCGCCCGGCCTGTTCCCCACCCACCAACCCCCTTCGAGGTGGGAGGAGGTAGAGGGGAGTCAAACTGCCCCCCTCCGCTCCAGCAGCCCCGGGCCTCGGTCGCTCTGACTCTGGCCTAGTGTCTGCGTCTCTTGCTATCTCTCCCTCTCTCAAGATCTCTGCGCCTGTCTCCAGATCTCTTTCTCTCTGTGCAGCTAGGATTTTCTGAGCACCCTTGTGCCCCGCGGGCCCCGGCTGGGTGCAGGGCCCCACCGCCGGCAGAGACACAATTAGTATCTCTGAGCGCTCCCCACCCCCACCCCCAGCAAATTTAGACCCACAGCTGATGAGGCACGTGGAGTGGCAGAGATGGAAGAGAAAGGAGAGGAATCGTTCCTGGGCGCCTGCCGAGTGCCAGTCCCTGCCCCGGGTGTGTCTCTTCACTCCCACTAAGGAGGAAACGGCTCAGAGAGGGGAAGTGTTTGAACAAGGTTACCCATCGAGGAAGTGGAACCAGTGGAATCGGGATTCGAACCCGCTTCCTAGAGATGCCAAGACCTGAGAGGCAGAGAAGCAGACAGCAACCGAGATACAGAGAGATGGTGAGAGACACAAAGAGACAAAAGAGAGTCAGAGACAGAGCACACAGAGACAAATGCCGGGGTGCAGAGACAAACACCTACTCAGACAGGAGACCCAGAGAGACAATCACAGACTCAGAGACAGAGACTGAGAGATAGGGCCAGAAAGGCAAAAAACAGAGGCAGAGAGACTGAGAGCTGCCCTAAGCAGCTGGGGTGGGGACCCCCAACCCCAACCCCCAACCCCCGACCCCGCCTCTTCTCCCCCACCCTGCCTTTCCTCCCCCTTCCTCGCGGAGGCCTGCCTGCCAGGGACGCCGCGGGCCGGGAGGGGGCGAGCGGGGCGTGGCGCGGGCGGGGCGCACGGCGGGCTGCAGCGCAGGACGCGGGAGCAGCCGCGGGTCCAGGAAACCCCTGGGGCGTACGGGTGGCCCCGGGGGGGCCGGGGGCGGGGAGGCGGGCGGCCGGCACCGCCCCGGCCGACAAAAGTCCCTTCAGTTCAGCCGGCTGCAGGGGAAGTCCCGGCGCCCGGCGAAACCACCCTCCCGTGCAGCCGAGCCGAGCCGCGCTCCGGCCGCCGTCCCCGGCGGCCCCATGCCCCGATGCCCCGCGGGGGCCATGGACGAGGGGCCCGTGGACCTGCGCACCCGGCCCAAGGCCGCCGGACTCCCAGGCGCTGCGCTACCGCTCCGCAAGCGCCCGCTGCGCGCACCCTCCCCAGAGCCTGCCGCTCCCCGCGGCGCTGCGGGCCCTGCTGTCCCCCCGGACCCTCTGCGCGGCGGCTGCGACCTGCCCGTGGTCCCCGGGCCCCTCCACGGCCTGGCCCGGCCAGAGGCGCTTTACTACCCGGGTGAGTGGTCCCCGAGGGTCCGGGCCGGGTGGGGACCACACAGAGCATAGGATCACCAGAGCCAAGAGACAGAGCTCAGGACACCAACCGGTGTCTCTCGGGGGATTTGGGGGACAAGAGAATATAACCCCAGGTCTCAGGGAGACAGATAGGAGATCATCAGGAAGCTGTGTCTTGGGACACAGATATGAGGGTCCCAGGGATCTGGGGATTTGGGGACACTAGGGGACAGAGCCCAGGGGAGAGTGACATGGGGGGGCCAGGGACAGTGCCCAGTAGTACAGATATGGGGGTGTCAGGGAATCAAAGGACACAACCTGGGACAAAAAATTACAAGCTCTTAAGCCAGATATGTAGGGTTATGAAGAAACTGAGCTGGGCTGGAGAAACTGGGGTTCCTGGTATCCTGATACTAGAATCAAAGGGAGTCAGGGTAACAGATTGGGCTTCTAAGGAGACAGATACTGAGGATCTCAGGATATCACAGTCTCAGGAACCAAGATATCTGGAGACATGGGCATTTTAAGAACAGAGACAGGGTTCTGAGCACCCCAATATCTGGGGTCACAGGATCCAAGGAAATGAACCAGAGCTCCAGGGACGCACATACCAGGGGGTCTTGAGGAGCCAGGGGAACAGAGACCCGGGGTTCTGGGTACTCAGGTATGTGGGGTTACAAGTGATCAGGATCCTATTTGGGGGTCCAGGTCAGGTGGCCCTGAGGGGGTCAGGGGACTGAGGAGCCTAAGACTGGGTAATTCTCAGACTCGATAATTTAGAGCCAGGATGACAGATTCAGGGGTCTCCAGACAGAAAGCCTCAGGGCCCCAAGGCCTGGTATTGGACATATCAGGACCTGGAAACTTGGAAGTTAAGGGACAGATGGCGCACAAAGATCAGCAGATGACGGAGAAGGCCACCCACTCTTCTCTCCATCCCATCTCTATCCCTGAGCTCAAGGAAGGGGTGTCCCCTACCACAGCTGTAGCCACGTCACCATCCCCAATTGACCCCCAAAGCTGCAGAGAGCTCTTCTGCAGAGCCCCAGAACTTTACGTGTTCTGCACCTTCCACCCCATCAGCGCGACAGCTAGAGAGCCTCAAGTTGTATGTGTCAGTTCTGCCATGGCCTCCCAGCTTTTCCCATTCCCAGAGTGAGAACACACGCCTCAGTTTTCCCCATCCGTGTAATGGGTTGGTATGGATTTGCCTGCTGCCGTGCGTGGTCCCCCCACCTTTTTTTTTTTTTTTTTTTTTTTTGGAGACAGAATTTTGTTCTCTCACCCAGGCTGGAGTGCATTGGTGTGATCTTGGTTCACTGCAACCTCCGCTTCCCGGGGTCAAGTGATTCTTGTGCCTCAGCCTCTGATTAGCTGGGATTACAGGTGTGCACCACCACACCTGGCTAATTTTTGTATTTTTAGTAGAGACCGGGTTTCACCATGTTGCCCAGGCTGGTCTTGAACTCCTGACCTCAGGTGATCTACCCACCTCGGCCCCCCAAGTGCTGGGATTACAGGCATGAGCCACTGGGCCTGGCCTGCTGTGGCCCCTTTTAATAGTTTGATCTAAAATTAGCTGTGCATGGTCGTGGGCATCTGTAAACCCAGCTACTCAGGAGGCTGAAGCAGGAGAATTGCTTGAACCTGGGAGGTGGAGGTTGTAGTGAGGCAAGATCTCGCCACTGCACTCCAGCCTGGGCGACAGAGCGAGACTCCGTCTCAAAAAAAAAAGAGAAAAAAAACAGTTTGAACAGGCTTCTGGTGCCACCTCTTCTCTCCCTCCACTCTCCCGAAACCCTCTCTCTATGCATCCCACACCCTGTCCCCAGCTCTTCATCCGTCCCTCACCACCCTCAGCCACAAAATCACTCCACAGGCAGGCCCTGGGCTCCCCTGCTAGGTGAGGATGGGTGCTTCCTCTGTTCTTAAGGGATCCTTTGGATGGAGACTGGGGTCAGAAGATAAGTGACAATGAAGGTGACCAGCCCTGGAGAGAGAGGAAGCTGCTGGAGCCCAGGGGAAGGATGTGGAAGGGAGTTTGTTCTAGGCCCTGGGGACCCCATATGGGATGCAAAAGGGACCCGGGAGAAAGGGCAGGTGACACTGCAGGAGCAAAGACCTGGAAGTGGGGACCGGGTTGAGGGTCTGTGGGTGTGGCCTCACTCATGTCCCTTCTCTGTCCCCCATTGTCCAGGAGCCTTACTGCCCCTGTACCCTGCCCCGACCATGGGCTCCCCGTTTCCTCTGGTGAACCTGCCTACACCCCTGTACCCCATGATGCGCTCCATGGAACATCCCCTTTCTGCTGACATCGCCATGGCCACCCGTGCAGATGAGGACGGAGACACGTGAGTGATAGCCCCCTATTACGGGGAGGGGAGGTTGGGGAGGCCGGCTCTCCATAACACAGGGCCACTCAGCTCCCGGTGGACCCGAGTCAGAACTCAGTTTCCACTGCAGGCTGTGTGACCTCGAATAAGGCCCTTCCCCTCTCTGAGCCTCAGTTTCTTCCTCTGGAGAATGGGCACCTTGAGAGCACTTACCTCCTAGGACACTATTATTGTTTGGGTGGTTTTGTTTTGTTTTTTGTTTGAAACAGGGTCTCACTCTGTCACCCAGGCTGGAGTGTAGTGGCATAGTCTCAGCTCACTACAACCTCCACCTCCCGTGTTCAAGCGAGTCTTGTGCCTCAGCCTCCCGAGTAGCTGAGACTACAGGCACCCACCACCAAGCCTGACTAATTTTTGTATTTTTTGGCAGAGACAGGGTTTCACCGTGTTGGCCAGGCTGGTCTCGAACTCCTGACCTCAAGTGATCCACTCATCTCAGCCTCCTAAAGTGCTGGGATTACAGGCGAGAGCCACTGAGCCCACCCCTAGAACACTGTTTTTGGAACAATGGTCTTCAGATTTTTTATCACAATCTAAAAACAAGAAAGACAGTTCATTGATTAACTTACTATATAAATTATACATGTAAAGCTCCTATCACTGGACCTGGCATAAATGTTGAATGTTTGTTAATATTATTATTTATCTCAAACCCAGCACACACGCTTGATAAACTTGAAGTTAAAATTGCACAAAACGGGCTGGGCACACCTGTAATCCCAGCACTGTGGGAGGCTGAGCCTCAAGTGATCTACTTCACTTGAGATCTGCAGTTTGAGCCCAGCCTGGCGAACATGGTGAAACCCAGTCTCTACTAAAAATACAAAACTTAACCGGCCATGGTGGCGCATGCCTGTAGTCCCAGCTACCTGGAGGCTGAGGCAGGAGAATCGCTGGAATCCAGCAGGCAGAGTCTACAGTGAGCCAAGATCTCACCACTGCACTCCAGCCTGGGTAACAGAGTGAGACTCTGTCTCAAAAAAAAAAAAAAAAATGCACAAAATGAAACAATACTCAGCCTTACTATGCAGAATCTACTTTGACATTTTCTTTTTCTTTTTTTTTCTTTTTTTTTCCTGAGACAGGGTCTCAATCTGTGACTCAGGCTGGAGCGCAGTGGTGCAATCATAGCTCACTGCAGCCTTGACCTCTTGGGCTCAAGTGATCCTCCTGCCTCAGCCTCCTGAGTAGCTGGGACCACAGGCACTCCCCCTACACCTGGCTATTTTTTGTTTTTTTGTTTTTGTAGAAACGGGGGGGTCTTGCTATGTTGCCCAGACTAGTCTCAAACTACTGGGCTCAAGTGATCCTCCCGCCTCAGCCTCCCAGAGTGCTGGGATTACAGGTGTGAGCCACCGAGCCCGGCTTTACAGCTTTACTTTGCCATTTTCTATTCTAGCCGACTTCATTGTTTCGTGGTCACAGCCCACTACATTAATTTGACAATCCCCTAAATTGATTTCACAACCCCCATGGTTTATCACCTGCAGTTTGAAGAACATGTTTGTGAGGCTGCTGAGAGATCCCTCATGGGAGGGTTTAGTCTGTGCCTAGCACATAGTAAGCACTCGATACAACTGATCATCGTGATTCTTTGTATTCTATTGACCTGAGTTTGCATCTCAGCGTGGCCACTTTCTCCTCCCTCTGTGCCTCAGTTTCCCTCTCTGCAAAAACAGGAACCATCATGTGTGAGGGTCTGGGGCAGGGGGGAGGAAATGATGTAATTTATACAAAGCGCTTATGTGAGAATTCGTTTGGGGACTGGAAACCACAGGTAGAGATGAACAGGCCCCTTTCTGCAGAGAAATAGCAGGGGGCTGCTCCGCCACTGGGCCACTGAGTGACTTCACGTTCCTGAGCCTGTTTCCCTGCTTGGAAACTGGGTCTCATCATAGCACCTACCACAATTAGGATTCAGTGAGATCTTGTACGCATTTATTCCTACAGTGCACAGAGCAGGGGGGGCAAACAGTAAGCGCTCAATGCATGGAAATGGGTCGTGTTTGAGCAGAGCTCCCAGGGTGGTTGGTTGCAGGTCGTCCTGATAACCCAAGCTGGAGAAAGTGCTCGAGATTATAAAGAGCTAATAAAACCTAGTTCCCTCCCTAGTTCTGGGTATCTCTGGGAGGTCATCAATGAAACGGGGCTTGATTAGTCTGCAGGGGTGAGCTGTCCACGTCGCTGAAAAGCAGGGTGCGAGCTAGAGGCCACCCGGTCCACCAGTCTCCAGCCCCGGGCCCTCCCCCCACCCTCCCTCCCCGACTCTCCGACTCTCCCCCTAGGCAAACACTTCTGCCTCAGCTGCCTGCTGGGGGAAATCCCTTCCCGCAGAACTTGACCGCAACCCAGCTGCTCTGCCACCCCCACGTCAGCACCCGTCACTCACTCGCAGCCTCCCCCCTCCTGGCGCTTCCTCCAACCTTAACCCCTTCCGCTGGGGCTGAGACTTTACCGGAACGGGCAGCGGCCCGGCCCCAGCCTGCGCCACCGGCCCCACTTCACACCCGCGGGGGAGGGCAGTGAGGGCGAGGAGGGCGGGGGACACTAAGTCTGGGTCCCCGCAGAAGCCAAAAGGTTGGGAGGCTGGACTTCCATCTCACAGAGGAGTATCAGCCTTGGGGCATTTGGAGTCCCAAGAGGTCAGGGACTAGGCAGCTAGAAACCTGGGGAGGGGGCGGGGTGACGGGGGACCTAATCTCCGAGGGGATGAGGGGCAGCTTGGCAGCTTGGGGACCTGGTACTCAGAGGGGCCTTAGGGGCAGGACCAGATACAGAAATTTGCAGGGCCCCTGGTTCAAAAACTTAAGAATTTCAAGACAGCGGCAGCAGGACATTCTAAGTACTGGACTGGTGAAAGTAATCACGCCAAGGGGCCTGAAAGTCTGTATCCCCAGAGGGACGGGGATTGGGGCGCTGTATTTCTGGGTCTCTGAGGGGACAAGGACAGGCAAGGTAGTTTGGGATCCTGGAGCTCCGAAGGACTGGGGAAGTCCTTCTTCGCTTAGAGACGAGTTAGGGCTATTTCTGGCTCCCAAGAGATGTTGGGAGTGGATGCCGGGATAAGGGGGACTTGCAGCCAGCTGGAGTCTGAACCCTGAGGGGTGGAGTTCCAGAGGGGCCCCCAGACTGGAGGACTCGGGATTATGCGCCCCCCGACACACACACACAACTCAAGGGAGCTAGGTCTTCTTGGGCTGGATTCCCCCTTGTTCCCCGCCCCATTCGAGGATGGAAGTTGGGGTGCCGCGGGTGGCCAGGGTAGATCCCCGGGCAGACAGGCTTCCCTCCCCCGGGAGCAGGAAGCGGAGCCCCGCCCCGCAGACCTGTTACTGGAAGTCCGAGGGCTGGGTCGCCCCTCCCGTCCCCACTTCCTCCAGCCCCGCCCCACCCCCTGCGGCCCGCGCGTTTATGGGAACTCAGGCCTGGACGGTTTCTCTGAAATCATTCGCTCCTTCTGCCCTCACTTAACCCCGGCCACCCCGAGAGGGACCCAGGCCAGCCGTCCTGGGAAATGCAGAGAAGCAGGGACCCTTCCCAGGGACCCCGGCCCAGGTCCCGCCCCTCCAGCAACATTTTCTTTTTACATTTGGCTTTCACGGATTAGGAGCGGGGTTCGGCCGTTCACCTGCGCAATCTCACCCTGGCTTGTGGGCGCCGTACTTTACATAAGAGAAAACTGAGGCTCCAAAAGGCCCCCATGGTTTTGCCTTAGCACGCAGCGAGGCTAGGAGGGGTTGTGGCCCAATCTGCAACTCTGGCCCCAGGACTTCTGCACTTCCGTCAGAATCACCTGGGAGGCTGGTTTAAACTGGATTCTAGAGACACATTTCACAAGACAGGCGGGTGGTGGTGAGAAAGGAATTACTTAGTAAACAGACTTTAAATAGAGAACGTGCAGGCCGGGCGAAGTGGCGCATGCCTGTAATCCCAGCACTTTGGGAGGCCGAGGCAGGTGGATCACAAGGTCAAGAGATTGAGACCATCCTGGCCAACATGGTGAAACTCCATGTCTACTAAAAATACAAAAATTAGCTGGGCATGGTGGTGGGCGCCTGTAATCCCAGCTACTCAGAAGGCTGAGGCAGGAAAATCGCTTGAACCCAGGAGGTGGAGGTTGCTGTGAGCCGAGATCGCGCCACTGCACTCCAGCCTGAGCCACAGTTCGAGACTCTATCTGAAAAAAAAAAAAAAAAAAGATTGTGCAGCCCACTGTGTCCATGCAGCCCACCTCGGGCTCTCCACTCTGTCCCTCAGCCCCTGCAAACACATACAGGCGTGTGCGCGCGCGCGCGCACACACTCACACACACACACACACGCACACCAGTCTCAGAATAGCTGTTCCAGGTTGGGGGTCTCTGGAAACTGAGCAGGAAGTTTATTGGAAACGCTCTCCATCAACACCTTTGGAATGAAGGAAGCCCATCTGGGCAGAGGGAGGTGGTGAGCTGCTGTGTCGTCTCCACACGGCCTCAGCCGTCCCACAGGGAATACTGAAGCTGGAGTGGCCTTCAGCACTGAGGCCAGGAGGCAAGGCCTTCTTTGCTGACATTAACCTGTGACTGAATCCCATTGGAGGGCAGCCGCCCTTGATCCACATGGGGCGTGACGTTGGGTGAGCAGCTCTCTTCAGCTGAGGGCAATTCCCAAATTGTCTGAAAGCTGACAATCTTCCCAAGAGCTGAGGGAGTGAGTCCTTCAGTCTGAAAGGGGGTTCTGGGCTGTACAGCCTGCCTTGGCATCCCAGTTTGTCCTCACCTCCCTATTTTTATTTTATTTTATTTATTTATTTATTTATTTTTTAAGACGGGGTTTCACCATGTTGGTCAGGCTGGTCTTGAACTCCCGACCTCAGGTGATCCACCCACCTTGGCCTCCAAAGTGCTTGGATTACAGGCGTGAGCCACCACGCCCGGCCTTATTTTATTTTATTTATTTTTTTGAGACGAAGTCTTGCTCTGTCGCCCAAGCTGGAGTGCAGTGGCATGATCTTGGTTCACTTCAACCTCTGCCTCCTGGGTTCAAGCGATTCTCCTGCCTCAGCCTCCTGAGTATCTGGGACTACCGGCACAAGCCACCATACCCGGCTAATTTTTGTATTTTTAGTAGACATGGGGTTTCACCGTGTTGGCCAGGATGGTCTCAAACTCCTGACCTCATGATCCCCCCACCTCGGCCTCCCAAAGTGCTGGGATTACAGGTGTGAGCCACAGCGCCCAGCCTATTTTTTTTTTTTTTTTTTTAAGATGGAGTCTCACTCTGTTGCCCAGGCTGGAGTGCAGTGGCACGATCTTGGCTCACTGCAACCTCTTCCCTCCCAGGTTCAAGCGATTCTCCTGCCTCAGCCTCCCGAGTAGCTGGGACTACAGGCACGTGCCACTGCATCCGGCTAATTTTTTATTTTTAGTAGAGACGGGGTTTCACCATGTTAGCCAGGCTGGTCTCGAACTCCTGACCTCAGGCGATCTGCCAGCTTCAGCCTCCCAAAGTGCTGGGATTACAGGCATGAGCCACCCCACCCAGCCACCTCCCTTTTAATCAAAACTTTTGTTCTAGGCTGGGCATGGTGGCTCATGCCTATAATCCAGCACTTTGGGAGGCTGAGGCAGGAGGATCACTTGAACCCAGCAGTTAGAGACCAGTCTGGGCAACATAGTGAGACCCTCTCTCTACAAAAAAATGAAAAATAAGCCAGGGTTGGCAGTGCATGCCTATAGTCCCAGCTACTCAGGAGGCTGAGGAGGTGGGAGGATCTTGAGCTTGGGAGGTCAAGCCTGCAGTGAGCCATGATTACGACACTGTGCTGGACTTGGGCAACAGAGGAAGACCCCATCTCGAAAAAAAAAGGTTTTGTTCCTCATAGGCAGCCCTTGTGTCTCTCAGGTTGGAGGCTGATACATGTCACAACTAGCAGAGACCTTCACAGCACCTAGTTCATCCCCATTCATTTCACAGATGAGAAAACTATGGCCTGGAAAGGGATTGGAACTTGGTTACCAGCTTCACAGATGGCCCAGGTGATCACTAAGATGGATTCATTAATTCAGAGCATGTTTGCGGAGCGTCTGCCCAGCATTAGGCACTGTCCCAGGCACTGCCAAGGGCATGATGCATATAATCCCAGCATTTTGGGAGGCCAAGGCGGGCGGATCACCTGAGGTCAGGAGTTCAGGACCAACCTGGCCAACATGGTGAATCCCCATCGCAACTAAAAATAAAAAAATCAGCCGGGCATGGTGGCAGGCACCTGTAATCCCAGCTACTCGGGAGGCTGAGGCAGGAGAATCATTTGAACCTGGGAGGTGGAGGTTGCAGTGAGCCGAGATCGCAGCATTGCACTCCAGCCTGGCAGACAAGAGCGAGACTGAGTCTTTTTTTTTTT